>BMAO01023042.1:0-101248 GCA_019973975.1 Trichonephila clavata | reverse complement strand
ATATATATGTATATATATATATACACATACATGTAATGACTCCCTCTAGCATTCTTTAAATTAACTTTTTAAAAATATTTTCCAATTCTTTGGTGCAAGACTGATGTGATAATCTTAATCTTAATCTAATTGCTCGCGCGCGTTTGTAAGCAATCACGACTCCCATTAGAAAGAAGTCGTACGATCTTCACCACCAGTATTAAAAAACCAGAGCGCGCTGTGTGCTCACTCTCTTTGTTCTTTGTCTGCTTGTCAACAATATGTCCCCGTCGCTGCTTGCTTTCGCTTATGTATTTTTGTGTTTTTTAGAAATTAGATTTTGAAGTGAACTGTTTTAATGTCCTGATCAGAAATATTAAAAAGTTACAAGTATCAAGTCTCCTCCGATATGCCACGACTACAACATAAACATAACATGTAATAAGCAAGAAAAATTCCACGCAGCTTAGGGCATTACATACATATATATATGAAGTCAAAATTTATATATATATATATATACATATATATATATATATATATGTAGGAAAGAAGTGCAAGTTTTCTTTTACTTCTTTTGATTTTTATTGTAAGAGATGGCACCACTAATAGAAACCACGTGAGTTTTAGCTGCGCGATACGATGAGGTCATGTATTTATGAGGTGGCAGAAAAGAAACTGGGAGTGGAACCAAAGCTTGAACGAAGGCAGGTCAGAGGATATCGGTCTCTCCGTTGTTTGAGAAAGAGTACGTGTTTTCGGAATTGGTATGGTGCTATCTCGAATTATTTAAAACCCCTTGTAGATAGTAAATGTTTTAGTTGTGTTTTTAATAAATTAGGTTATTTTAACTCTGCATGCTTATTTTAACATTAAAATCGAACCTTCCCCTAGACGCCGTCCCACATATATATCTTGTTCAAATTTTCAATCGTTAATAAAATACTTTCGGTTAATCTATTCAAGTTCACGTACAGTTTTTTAAAACTTGTAGTAGATGACGTTTGATCTCAATTCAGTTTTTTTCAAATTTTAAATAATCAATTAAATTAAAAAATGAATAAATAGTAACAAACAAAAATATTAGTTCAAATGAAACTCGTTCATTGTGTCCCTGTAGCACAAACAATGGATAGCGCGTTGATTTCTAATCCAAAGCTCGTGGGTTAAAATCCCACCTGGGTTAACCTAAAAAATTTCTGAGAATGTTTTCTTACTATACTATTTTGCAAGAATAATTAAATTTAATTAATGAATAAAAATAGAAAGGAACAAAAAATAGTCCTACACCATATATAGAAAGGAAAATGAAATATTGCAAGGAAAATCGTTTCTCTATTTTGGTCTCTTAACATTGCGATTCTTTCATATTCCTATTTATATTAATTATTACTATTTAATTAAAAATAACTAAAATAAAATTTTTATTTGTTCACCTAAGTAGGGATTGATTTAAATTTTTTTGTATTATTTTTTTTAGAATCACAGTATGCCATATTAATTTTAAAGTAGAATTTGAATTTGTGAATTTTGCTTCCAAAGAGTTACTGAATTTTTAGCATATAAAATTGAGACATATTTATAATGAAAAGTTAACAATTATTTAATCTCTTCAAAAAATCAAAGCACACACTCCCACACACAATATTGTTACGTTCGTTGTAGGAACTTCCATGTAGGAAAACACCACGGAATTAAAATTGTTAAATATTGGAGTTATATAAATAAATATTGGAGTAAATATGTTACCATGGGAATCTCTAGCATATATATTATATTTCTTTTTAACAAATTAATTTATACATGCGCATATAAATTCACGGTATCATCAAATCAAGGTTCTGGCAAACACAGAACACCGAAATTTGAATTCGTAGTCACAATATTGCAAGAAACAATGAAACACATCGTCGCTGCTAAACTGTAGCAGTGAACTCTAATTCCATTGCAATAGTCTCTGAAGTAGGCTTTCTTTTATTCTAGAAACTTCTAGTGACATCCTCTCAAATAATCATTCCAGATATTTCTAGATTTATCTCCGGACACACACACATAACTTTTATTGGGGGGGAGAGACTTTATTTTTTTCAGATCCTCGTTCTGTTTTCTCCTACTGAATAAAGTTTCAAAATTTTGCATCCCGATAAAGAATAAAAAACGGATCATAGTAGCTTTTACTCAATTCCATTCGAATGCGGCGTACTATTCGAAAACATTTAAATGAAATTTTAATTAGAGACCTCTTTTTTGCATATAGTATTTAAAAGACGTCTGAATGCAAATATTTAATCATATACAACTCAGCAAAAACTGATGTAGTTCACAAGTATCGCAGAATGTAAGATTGATTCAATTGAAATCCACACTGCATATATTGCAGATATACTGGATGTCTTGAGAAAGGTGACGTTTTAAGAATTTATCGTAGGATTTGTCCCGTGTCATTTTTCGGTTACTTGGCTCAAGAATTCTTTGTAGTATTCCAGATATGTGAACCAAAATCACACAAATTTTTTGAAATAGAAGAGATTGAACTTTAATTTTCTGCAAACTATTAGAAAAAAAAATAAAGTATTGCCTTACCTGTATGAACTTAACAAAATTAACAATAATGATTTTTTTCTTAAATTTTCACATTTACATTTATTAAAAACAGTACTTACAAAAAAATAACAATTTAACAGAAAATTTCAAAATAAATTTCTAATGAAAAAAATTTGATGCAATAGTAACCTAAAAGATTACTTAAACAAATTTTTGAAGATCATTACTTAATTATAAAAAGAATTTAAGTATTATTGTAATTTGTAAAAAGGCATATTAATTTTTGTAGTAGAGAAAATAAGTAAAAGTTTTTAAGTAAATCTACTAAATTTTCAAAAATGAAAGTGTGGAATTGCTAATATCAAGGTGTATGCACTGCATTATACTAGAGGCATCATGACATACCAAAGAAGTATATTTATTACATTCATGTATACAGGTGTTGCCAAATTCGACCGGCGAATTCAGAAAGAGGAATAGCAGACAACACGCGGACGACAATTCAACACAAAACATAGGGTGGTCAACTGCGTTTAGTGTGCGAAAATTGTATTAATAGTAGACATCGGATGGACGATAAGCCAGATGAGGGGAGTGGCCAAGCAAATGAGGGGATTTGTGTGTGATACGGCGTGGTAGGGTTGAAAAAACTTGCAATATGCTAATGTCGCACTTCTCCTGTAGTTGTTGCAGGAAGTACCGGCCATTGTGTATCAGAATGTGTAATTCCTGTATGCTAGTGCCCCGGTAAATTTTTTAATTGTGGTGCGTTGCCACATCTATGATGTTACATATCCAGGCAGGTGGATTGAAGTTGGCAATCCGTTGCTCTTCCCAGACCTAAATCCCTTTGATTTCTTCTTCTGATGGTATCTGAAATCACAGTGTTTTAGACGCCGGGGGCCACATTAGAGGATAATCTCATCACGGATCGTCGTTGCTTCAGCTCGCATCACCAGCACACCGGATCAGCTTGAACGTTTCCAACAATTCTTCGTCCATCGGTATAGGGTATTCTATGACCAACGCAGCCGAAACTTCTTACAAGTCATGCGGCAATCACTAGTCGTTGTATTTTTAATGTAGAACTGCGATGCATTGTTCGTATTGTAAATATGCTTTACATCTAATAAATGTATTTATTTTTTATTGGGCCTTTTCACTCCGCTGGACGTCACACACTTCATAAGTGTTTTTACGAATTACTCCAGCTTAGCGTAGTTTGCAACCCCATGTTCTATAGTGATTTGCCCTCCTCATGCTACCTGCTATCACCCCTCTGAATATTTCGGTTAAATTCGGCAATAACCTGTATAACTCAGCCACAGATTTTACTATAACGGTTTAAAACAGGCTGGGGGGGGGGTAGTCGGTTTGTCGCTGTCCTTCTGCACCTAAGGTTGCGGGTTTGAACCCGGCCCAAGTCGGTGGATTTCAGGACGCAGGAAATCGACAGCGGCCATGTAGTATGATTATGCGGCATGGACAAAATTCATTGAGTGTCCGCTTAGCTTGAGTTCTCTCGGCAAAATTAAATTCCTAAGTACAATGTCGCACCCTTCCCTCTGGGGAGGAACCTTGGTGTCAAAATTACTTGCGGCAATTGGTGCCGACTATTTGGTGCCGCACTAAAAAGTGATACCAGCTCCTGGGGAATGTACTACTTCTGCAAAGGTAAAATAACAATCCACAGCCCCATTAGGAAAAAAAAACTTTAACAGTTTTTATGTGCGTATTTTTTTAGTTTACTATTATGATATTGTAGCCTTAATTTGTTGAATGTATACTAATTAAATATTAGTTAACAAAATACCTCAATCCTTTCTACAACAGTAACGATTCCAAGTATAACGATTATATCTTAACACTTCTCTTATACTTTTGTTCCTACTCTTTAAGTTCTAAACTACTTTACCATTAATTAACTTTAAAAGAAATTCTTCTCTTTATTTACATTTCCACTTTTAAATAGATAAATAGCTTTGTTAACTATTATTTTGTACTCTTAACTTGAACTCAAAGCAATTATTTTTAAAAAGTTTAACTATTTAACTTATATGTCTCCTGTCTTATCTGGCAGAAGCGCACAAAAGGACAGAAAAAAGACAAGCACAGAAAGTACTACTGCATAATTAATTCAAAAGTCATTCCTAGAATTCTTAGAAGATCTTAGAGATTACGTTTAAACTTACACTTCTTAGATTTTATAGTTGTAACCATGGAAACTAAAAATGATGGTCCATTAAAGAGATTAAATTTTATTTGGTCGTTTATATATTTTTAAAATCTAGTGCTAATAATGTTTCTTTTGTCTATTGATATTCATTGGTGTAGTATTAGTATTCCCCACACAACAATATAAAATCATTAGTTTAAAATTTAGAATATTTAATGTTTATTAATTTATGTTTATTTAATGTTATTATTATGTTATGTAATTTATGTTTAATTTAATGTTAATGTTAAGAATATTTTCCATTTTTTTCATTTTTAAATTGTCACTACAAAGATACTATAAAATAAGAAAAATTATCACTGAATTTAGAATTTATTACACATGCTTATACACGTACAATTCAGCAATTTTGTTTAATGATTACGAGTCAAATCAAAACAATCAAACTAAATATTTGTTTCTCCATATTGATAAGATGCTCGAGCAATTTTTAATATTCAATATTTCATCTTAATTTTCATTGATTTCTTTGATACATAGAAACAACACTTTAGAACAAAACAAACAATGCATTTAAACAAGTACACGTAAGTGTACATTCAATTGAACTGTATTGAATTGTTATGAACTTTTTATCTGGGTTATGTATATTATTACTATATATCTGTTATATATTTCTTAAAATAAAATGCAAATAGTAAATGAGCCTACCTTAGCTAGTGAAGACAAAGATTTTAATTTGATATTCTAAAATGTGTTGCTGTTGTTCTCAAACAAACGAGTCATGATGAAGGGTGAAAGATGCAGATTCATGAGGTCCAATGTCGTGAGGCACCAAAGGCTGAAGTCTGACTTTGCCTCATGCCTACAATGCATTTAGCTGAGTATATTGGAATGGCCTTCACGCCTTGGGTGGCCCTACCAGGAGAATACACTCCCGACGTAATTCCGCCCAGGAACACTCTCTCTACAATGTACATAATTTTATACTTGTAATTGGTGGTATAATTTAATACTAAAATGTAGGAAAACCGGAATAGATTTTGCACCGAAAAAATCATACATTAGGAAGATAAAATGGATTTATTATTGCTAACAGTAAAAGACATCCGAAAAATTAAATAGCAATTTGCTATAAATAGATATTCGTTTTATTGAATTATTTGGTTTACACTTGAAAGAAAAATAATCACGTAATGATTTTATTAGTCAGCAGAAAATTTTTATCATATAGTATATGACTTAAATTGAAGCTTTTTGTGTAAAATAAATTAGCTACCTATTCAGAACTGTATATTAATATTTAATTGAGTATCGTGTTGAATTATTAAAATTATTTTCTTAGGTAGGCATTTTGATAAAGAGGAGAAAATAGAAATTTCTTTCATTATTTTTTTTATAGCCAATATTTTACCCAATTTGGAAAGAAGGATTTCCAAATCCAGTGCCATCCCTTTTTGCCAGCATTTTTGGTTATATATTTTGAGATTTTGAAATAAAAGTACAAGATGCATAACACATTCATAAATTAGGAAACACGTAGTTCTGGACTACACGCAATTAACCCTTTCGTGTCCTTGAGAAGAGAGATTACTTCCCCATCTACATGATCTTACAAAATACACTTGCAAGAAGCACAAATCCATAATATATTGACCTTGCTATTATAGCGATGGGAAGATAATTACAGCTTCAATTTTGGGCTACTGCACATAATCCAGCTACTATGACACCATTAAATTGAACAAAAAAAATGGTACTAAAGAGAAAGAACCTTGTCTAAAAGCCGTCGCTGTATACAAGGAAGTCATGGGTGGGGTAGTTTGCTTCGATAAAAGAAAAGAAAAATGCCAAATGAGAAAAAATTGTGTAAAATAGTGGCATCGTATCTTTTATTTTCTTAATGACTCCCATTATAAATAGTTTAATACGATGGCAAGTAAACAATAGGAACAGAAATTTTGACTTGCTAACATCCCGTACAGCATTAGCTCGTCAGCTAATTGAAGGATATTCCTCATGAAAATGGAAAGGACGTCCTGCTAGCTTCAAAAGCAAATAAGTGTGTAGTTCCGGATGATGTGCGCTTTACCAGTGTGGGAAGTCATATACCAAAGATGGCTTCCAACTATAGAAGATGTAGGAAATGTAGTAGAAAAGGACAAAAAAAAGAGGGCCCACTACATGTTAGCAAAATGTGATATTCCCTTGTGCATTGTAACATGCTTCTCAGCATATCAGGGCAAGTATTCAACATTAAATTTCTCTATGACGGTGAATGGTTCCTTAAAAAGTATTCTTCCCACCCCTGAAATTTAAATGTAAACATAAAAATTGTCAAAATAAAATATATTTCCTTAAATGTTATTGTTTAATTGTTAATAAAACATAAAAAAACTGAAAGAAACGGCCCCCAAAAGAGTAAACTACGCGAAGACCCATTTATTTCACACACACAATTAATCGTAAAGATCATCTTTTAACCATGGAGTACACTAAATCCTATAATCATGCTATCTGGCTTAAAAAACAGGACTGTATTCGAGACACTACAAGAAACAATGCTGTGATAAAATATTTACAATATATATACGCATTGGTCAATTCTTCGAAGCAAGGTACGTGAAGGCCTTTCAAATGGGCGACCTCACAGCAGTCAAAATCGTCTGCCACTTCGAATAACGCTTCTCTTTTCGAACAAATGGGTGACACACGCAAGACAGGAATGACTCCACGCAGGTGCTTCTTCTGATTCCATCTGTTCTTCCGGATATTGCCAACAAAGAAAGAACAAATACTGTCCATTGTAGGAAATAAAAGAAACACTTCTGCAGCATGTAATGCAGTTTTCTTTAATCTGAGACTGGATTTTGTGGCTTCTCTGATTTTTCTATGAAAGCTATGGAAGGAAATATTTTGTTGTTTTCTATGGACAGGAAGACATAGTAGTTCTATTTAGTGTAGAACAAAGGTACAAAAAATATAAATTGTGTTCTTTAGTTGTTGGGGCAGAGATCATTATGTTTTCTGAAGTCTGATAATTGTTTACTGGAAATATATAATTTATTTTCTTTCGGAATGTAATATAAACAAAACATAAAGATAAAATAAGGTATTACGTTGATATTATTCTAACACTATTTGAGTGGTATGTTTTTTTATTTTTTTATTTTCGTCTGTGAAATAATTTTGTTTCATATGATGTACATATTTTTGAAGTACCGTATTTATTTGAATCTAAGTCGCATTGATTCTCTAATTCACACCCTAAATTTTCTACACGTTTTTGTTTAAAAAAATAAAAATAAATATTTTAAAATAATTCATTGATATCCAATATTATTAAATTAAAAAAATTAATTAGGACCAATGATTTGTGAATATTTATCTGTTTTACAAGGATTAAAACTTTTGGAAACATACATGAATATGCAATAGCTCTATCCATCAAAGTATCATGTTCAATTTTTCTCATCCTAAGAACTTTTTCGCCTTCGATTCTAAGTCGTACCTGGTTTTGGGTAATATTTACTCTGGAAAAAAAGTGTAGCTTAGATTCGAATAAATTCGGTACGTCATAAAATATGTATTTCATACATCAGACGAATACTTTAAACCAAAATATTCATTTATAAAAATAGCTGTGTATTTTTGTAAAAACGTTGCTGAAACAAAATTATTATCTAATTATTATTACCATTATTATTATCTGATTATTATTATCTGATCATAAAATGTAAAATACTTGATTTTCTAAGCCAATGAGAGAGAGAGGAGAGATGTGAGAAAGATAGAGAGACAAAGATGAGAGAGTGAGGAGACCGAGATGATTCAGAGAGAGGATACAGAGATGAGAGAGAGAGAAAGGAGACAGATATGAGAGAGAGAGAAAGGAGACAGAGACGAGAGATAAGACAGAGATGAGAGAGAGGAAAGATGAGAGAGAGAGAGAGAAGATACAGAGGCGAGAGAGAGAGGATAGGGAGATGAAAGAAAGAGATGGAGGGGAGATAAAACGAAGGGAGAGAAAAGTAGGAGAAATGGAAGAAAAATAAGAGAGAGAAAATAGGAGAAAGGGATGAAAAATAAGAAAGAGAAAATAGAGAGGAGAAAGAGAAAAGCGTCCCTTCTTCTAATACCTAAAATTAATGTAACCTAATTTCTTGAAATAAATGATACAAATATATTTGTGTGTTACTCTGATAAATAAGACTAGATTATATAAATTATCTAACAATATGCCATCACTAAATCTGTCGATAGTTAAAAATTTTAATTTATATTGAAAAAAATTAAAAATATTTACTCAACTAAGTCATTTTCTATTGAACAAAATAGTAAAGAAATACAATCATACAATCAAATTTCTCAAAATAGTCTTAATTTATCTATAACATTTCTTCTTCGTGAAATAAAGAAGTATATAAATAGCGAGATAACTATATTTAAATACAATTTAAACAAATGAATAAGAAATATTGCAGATAGAATTATTAAGATAATAATTAGGAAAATAGTATTTTTAGTACTGCTTAGAAAATAATAAATGTTAACAACCACTCATGAAGAATCACAGAATCATAAAGAATCAAAATATAAACACTTCCACACACAAAAAAATCGCTGTATATTCTTCACGTTATTTACACTCAAATTAACCTTAGGTTAAAATATTTACTTTAACGAAAATGCAACTTTCACTATTCAGATCGTCATCACGTTAAAGTGTGTTTATTTATCGAATCGCAGCTGAAAAAAATAAAATGCGTGATTTCAATAAACCTCCCTTATTTGCGTTCATCAAGCTTTTCAATTCTGTTTCTGAAGTACTTCATTTATTCCAGAACTCTATCCAATTAGCAGATGAGGGACACTCAATGAGTTTGCTGGGTAAATATGATTTTAAAGAAAGCCTCTTTACCTGTGATGGTGAAATTCTGATGAGTTTTCTATTTCTGCGGATTGATTTGAGGTTTTGCTCGGAGCTATGTGCTGAATTTAGTGTTGTTATAGATCGCTATTATTTGTGATTTATTAAGAGGACCTTTTACGGCTATTTTCCTTTTTCAATCTATAACTAGTAAAATAATTTATACGAATTCTTTAATTGGGGATAAACTTGATATTAACTGATTACAAGGATTCAGGGATTTAAAAGATTTGTTAATTATTATATGATTTGGCGCATTCCATTTTAATAATATTTAATTTGGACAAACATGGTAGAATACATCTTTAAAACCAATTACTATATAATATTTATATTAATCATTTGCCCGTTTTAGAAATAAAAGAATACAATAAATACATTTATTTTTTTTACCAAAAAATGTAACTTTTTCACAGCAGAACTGCCTCAAAACGAATTTAATTAGAATATTGTGCGTAAGGTAAGCATAAGAATACATATGTATCATGCCCTCGAAAAATTTCATTAAATAAAAAAAAAACGTCATCAAATCCCAATAGAGGTAAACATTCCTGTGTACGTTTAAATACAGTTACAATAACGATGACAGAATTTGGTGACATTTTATAAATTGGTGATTGCTATTCGTTTGGCGAAGTTGGTTGACTGTGCAACACTTTAATACCGGAAAAAATACTAAAAAAGTTCGAAACCATAAAAAGCTAATTATGGCAGTATTTTTTTAAATGGATGATTTGAACACACATCATTCAAGAAAAATGACCTGTAGTGATGTTCAATAGGCAAAAAACCATACTTCGCCAGGTTGCTGTAGAAACCAAATGCTTCTTTGGTGACTCTCCAGAAAAACGAGAAATAAGGTTAGAGAATTTTATACTTCCTGGACTTACTGCTATCCAATTACCATCTGCTTCTCTGCCCTTAAAAATTGTTGAAGCCAAAATCTGTCAAACTGAAGCAGGTAAACCGAACATTTTTCGAGTTTTTCCTCCGAAAAGTAAATCTTTTAATAGAAATGGATTTCAAAACCTATACCAAAGTATTAAGAGGCTGTAAGTAAAGATAAATTTATATTGTTAAATAGATATTTAAAATATATTTTTAAGTTTTATTTGTTTTTTTACTTCAAAAACATATACAGAATTTCCTTCAGAGTTGATAATTTAGGTAAATCGAAAATGAATGTTTTACTCGTTTGCATTAAAATAACTCATCCAAGACTTAAAAACACTTCACTTTGGTTTTGTCAAACATTTTTTTTTTACATAAATATTTATATTTAGCTTTAAAATTCTGCAAATCTTCAGAAGAGTTTTGGGAACAATATAAAATCGTTAAATCGCTTTCTCTGTTTCACATTTATTTATGCTATTAACAACTGGACTAGATTTCAAAATTGCCCTTATTTTGGAAATTAAATTTGCTAGAGCTGTTTAAGCCTGATTTCTGCCTGTTGGTCCATTGAAAGTATTTTCCTTTCTACTACCCATAGGATGATCTAATGAGGGTATCCTCCTATTCGCCACTAGGGGACGCGCTATCTAGCTGTTACAGACCCTCCCTTCCCAATTGATAGACGTAAACACACTTCCCATCCAGTTAAGAAGCTCTTCATTCCAGATCTTAATGGTAACCGCGTAATTTCACCCACCATGGCCAAACTACGAGCAAGTAATTTTAAAGAGATGAAAATATCCTCTAACAACCAAAGAAGTTATAATACTTGCCCTCACTTTCCTAACATTTAACTATATCTATATTTTTAATTGTATTTCTATATTGGCTTAACTCCACTACACAGACCTAAGCCCCATGGATCATGAACTGCTTTATTCGCCAAATGTCATCGACATAGAAAGTGCCGTTTCGGATGCCTTCCGTGCCATTTGATTTCAATGCATGGACAGGCCTAGCATTTCATAGACAAGACAACAACTAACTGGACATTCTGGACTTATATAACAACATGAGGGGAAATAATTTCAATTCTCTTTTTTTGCAGGCACAATTTTAAATAATAACATGTGATTAAGAACCCTTATGCTTAAAAATTGATTTTAATAAGTGGTTATTCTTTAGAATTTCAAACTTCACAATTGGAATCTGATCTTTAATAAGCAAGTATAACTTTTAAGATGATGCACCATTTTTCACATTCATTCATGCACGTCTATGCAACAGAGTTAATTTTATAATTTCCTTACATTGTTATTAAAAAAATTTTCATTGCATTCGTATAATTTTTTAAACCAATTGCTCCCAACTCTTTTTTTTTTTGTGCTTGGTTTCTTAACATATTTTTGAAATAACACGGTGCATGTATTTAAAGACTTTTTCCCCCTGGACTTATTGTTCTCGCACGGCATTCAAAAATATTTCGGGATTCATGATCTTTGAATGATCGAATTTACGACGATGTATGATAATAAAGAAGTCTACAATGACGAAGTCGAAAGGGAAGTTCAGTTATTATCAGCTGATTTAATTAGCGAAATTTGCTATAAGTATCAACGTAATCATAAATTTTGTTTATCAAGAATTATATGAGTAACTTGAGAAACTATAAAAAAAGAACGAATAACAGAGTTTGTAACAACAACAAAAAACCCAACAGAGACCGTTAATAACGAAAGAAATTCTTCATTTGAATGAAAACTGACAATTGCGATAGACATATCTGACATGTCTTCGTATTTTTGATCCACTTCGTAATGAACGTGCACGCTTCTTATCCAGTGGCGGTGAATATAGTTATTTAGAAGTTTTATCCCTAATACCAATTTGAGTTTTTATGTTGCATATATTTATTTATTAAATTTTTCACTGTTCACTATTTTTTAAATTTTTAAAATAAATACGTCACATGAATTTTTTTATTGTTTTTTTTTTGGAAAAATATCTAGATTTTTCATCCTGCACGATTTTTTAAAACTGTGGAACATATCCCCCATTTTAGCATAGGTTGCCTGTATTTTTTGCACGTTTTCTAAGAAATGTATCTGGGGGTAAAAAAAGAGTGGTGTATAATTCTATAGTGTAAATATTTTGAATCGTGAGATAATTTTATAAACTACTATTCATTTTAAAATTTATGTCTGGTTTTAAATGTGGTATATATATACATATATCAGTTAAAACTAAAAAGTAATTAAAATTCAGTATTTTTTAAAAAAATATTTGGTTTAAACTACCAAATACTAACCTTTATTTCCATCTCTAAAAGTATTGTTTTAAAAGTTCAAATTTTAATTTAATTGGAGAATCTAAACTTTAAACCCAGTGTGTTTTTAATTTTCCGTACAATTTATTAATTTAATTCATTGGCTGTTGCTTGGATAGAAGGTACGCCTTCCAATAATAAAACTAATTAAACAAGTTGTATAACACAAAATTCCTTATATTTATTCATTTTACATTCTTGCACTCACCTTACAAGGCAAGCTACTCAAATATTTTGACTAACTTATAAAATTTTGACGAAATATTAAAAAAAAAATTCTTTTTTTTTTTCATATTTGTGATGTTTTTAAAGAATTATTAACTTTTCTGGACGAACGAAAGGGAAAAAAATCAGCTTCAACCTTAATTGAATGAAAAAATATAAATTTACACACGCTGATTCAAATCAGTCGTGTAATGATTAAAAAATACAGAAAATAAGGGAAGGCAATTATTCTTGTCTTTCATTTTTTTAAAAAAAAAAGAATATAAAAAAATGTTGAAAAAAAAAAGGGTCGTAAAGGTTGCATTTTTTTTTCAAGATGCTAAAAAAATTTATCTTACGCATGGAAGTTTAAGTAATTTTTCCTTCTCGTAATTAAACGAAAGGTTTCGCTTCGCTTGAATGAGTTTTGTTGTTTTAATTATGCATGAGAGAGAGAGATTTAAAAATGTCGGAAATTGGAATGCTTCAGTAGTAGTATGAGTTCGTGTGAAATAAGATATTGAATTTTTAAAGAATCAATTATCTTTTGCCTTTATGAAAGAAAACTTTGTTCGAAATTAATTATTTTGCAGTTTTTTAATTTAAATTAAAAGTGCATTTTCAACAAATTCCATTTTTATGCTTCTTTCGATAGCATCCAGTATTTTTTAGGTAATTGTGCCATGATGATATGTGTGCTATATGCTATCGATTTAATTGCAAAATGTTACAATTAAATCGATTCTAATGCAAGTAATATTATCACTCCGTACACATGAAATCAGTATTTTAGGTTACAAATGTTTTAAAACAACTCTTTAAGATAATCAAAACTAATATTATTTTAGTATCGAAAATATATGGTTCTCTGAAGGTATAATGTTTAATAAAATCTTTATGTTTATAATTTTAAAAACAGTTCAGGATTATTTAAACGTGTTAAGTATCTATCTCACGAGGATTCTCTCCGGAAGCTACTTTCGGGTCTTCTTTGATGCTTGTCTTAACAGCCAAGGAAGGTCTTAAAACATAGGCTGACTGGGCCCGCTGCCAGAGCCTTGACACCGATGGACCTCCTCTCGTTCTCGACTCAGCCTTAATAAGATCATGATTCGAATAATTTCAACTGTCAGATGATTTTCCCGTTGTATTATCCTAAAAACTGGGAATTTCTGAGAATATGTCAACTGGCTACATGTGATGACCGTCGTCCATGTTTTGGCTTTGGCCTAACACCATGTACCATCATTATTCATGCAGTCAAAATGCAGCAGTCGGTTGAACAAGTTTGTGCTATTGTAAATTATGTACATTTATTTGTTTGGGGTTATTGTTTGTACGAGTATTTGACTACGTAGATCATGTACTGTCTACTTTTAAAGGTCAAAGATGGGGCCTACTTTTTCAGGTTAGATAGGGGCCAAGGGCCTATTTCTGTGTAGGGACCCAGATCATAAGTAGTCTTAACACATCCCTGTAACAGCCACCAGTTACGGTCTGTTGCATACGGATTGACAGGGGATACTAAAGGAGTTGCGTTTTTTTACTATGCCCGTTTTCCTAAACCATAATTAATCATTCCCAAAGTAGTCATGTTATTCTAATGGATATGGTTACGAACTTATAGTCCGCGTGTAACGACTTCAAGCCCTAGTACCACTGAAAACTCTCTGTGTAGAGAGGCTGATGTACGTTATAAATCTGTCGATGCGCAAAACCCTCGCCTTGGCGTGTAGAGAAGTTGGGTTCTAGCTCAGGTGTCAACTTCGTCACTTGACCATGAATCAAAGTAACGAGATCCGTTGTGATTAGCCCGCACATTGCTTAATAGTGTGACGCTAATAAGCATTCAATCATCACTAATAGAATGAATCCGCGCTAGGTCATTTTGTGAAATTTCAGTATTATGCTATTAATATAACATCTTCATTTGTCATAGGCTGTATTTTTACGCAGCTGTGGTTTCAAGTTTGGTGACCTGAAGTTGTTATCGCGGTTTTTTAGAATCTCTGGAATGTTACTCATCCTTGTTTTTAGGGTAACTGTAAAATTTACAATGTTAAATTATATCAAATGCCCTCCACTGGGTTTTATTATAAATGAAATAGATTCCGAAATATGGTTAAGTGTTCTGCTGAGTCGAATTTCTTCCCATGGTTCCCAACGTTATGTTTAAGTAGTAGTACTACATATATCCTCAACACAATATATACATTTTAAAAATAACAATATATAATTTTTGAATATAATATATTGTTAATGTCCTATAATAATATATTATACATTCATGTTTCTAGATTATTATGTTAATTGAATTTTTCAATGAAATAAATTAAATTTGGAATATCTTCATGAACTTTTCCTAGCAGTTTTCATTGGTTAACTTCAATGTCTTGAAAATATAGCTATCTAGACTCTAGCAACAGAAACAAAAGTATAGATATTTCTTAAAAATAGGCTTATTTATAAATTCTTTGTTAGCAATTTTTAGCGCGTTTTTCACGTAGTGGAACAAAAGCGCTATTAGGACGCAAATTTCGTCTTCGTCTTCGTTCCATATTTTGTCATACCTTTTTCTCAGCCAATAAGGAACCAATTGACCTCGGGTTTTCGGCATTTGATCGCATTTGTGCCCTAGATGAGCCGAATCATATTTAAATTTCCCCATAGTTTTCCCGAATTTTTTACAAATTTTCCTGAATTTCGCTACAAACACTTTACTCTTTTACTTTTTAAAAGATTTGTGTCATTATTTCTTTTCAGCTCAATAGTAGTACATTTAGAGGAGTGGTACAGTACTACTTTATGTTAGTAAAAAGTTCATTAGTTGCATTGTTGTAAAATACAACATGTGAAAAACGCGCTAAAATTACTTAGCCATGCCAATGATTGATATCTTGTTTAAATACTTTTCGTGATTTTAATTAGTAAATTAAATACTAACTATTAAAATACTAACTGTACTAGCCAGATTTATATTGCTAATACTTAGTTCTTAGATTAGAAAGTAAACTTGAAACTAAACGAAAATATCACGACAAAGAAAATTTGAGACAAGACTAAAATATTGTATATCGCAGGTTAACCATTTTTGGTAATGAAACAGAACAAATAAACCATTCTATAGGTAATGTTTGATAAGTAACAAAGGAAGTAATTTCAATTATTCACGTATTTTTGCTGAAAGAAACATGTTTCACATACAAGTCTTTGTTCATCTTCAACCGGACCTTTCCAGTTTCTATTTGGACTTGCACTTCTAAATTTATTTCGTGATTCTTCTTTCCTTTTTTCTTCTTCTATGGATACGAAAGTCCCGGAAAAAATAAATTTCGCAAGAACTCATCAAATGGTTCTTATTTTCTTTATTTGCTTAGTTTTCTTCTCAATTGAAACAAAATATATATTCTCCCAGAATTTACTAAGAGTAACAATATAAGAATCTGTAAATCTTGTGTTAGTTTGTTTTATCTTTTAGAGTTTTTTCTTCCATGTTGATTTAACGAAAGGAAATCAAATATCATTTGTTTTGCTTAAAGTTACCATTTTAGTTTTAAAAAAACATTGAATTTCTAAGGAACAAACGAAATGTTTTTAAGGCTTCGAATTTTTCCAAAATGCTTAAATGTTTTCTATGCCATTCTAACATTTGAAAAGCAGGGAAAAGTTTATATATTTTCTCTCTCTTTTTTTTTTGTCAGAAGTGTTCAAAAAAATATTCTATACATCTTATTTTATTTTACTGAATGTTTTTTAAACTTTTTTACCGTGGTTGATTCAATGGAGCAAAATCAAATATCGTTTGCTTTTGTTTTTTCCAAGGATTCTGTTTTATAAAAGTCATGTATTGAATTTATAAAGAATACATAAATGTTTTCATATGGTTTTGAATAGTTCAAATATATTTTCAGCACTGAAACAAGGAAAAGTTACATAGTTCTCAGATTTATAAAGAAATAAAGATTAATTATTGCTTTGTTTAGATAATATTTTCTTTACTTTCTTTTACGAGAAAAATGAATTATCGGATTTGTAAGAGATAACTTATAAAAATTGGTACGTACATACTATCGCAACATTGCCAACTTTCAAGATAACATGCCAAGTTGGCAACCCCGATTTTGCACGTGTCGTAAGCATTGAATTGGCTACCATGGGCTTCGTTTCTTATCATGTCGCCAATACCGTTGCGATAATACGTAAGTAACTAAAAAATTTTTTTAAACCTTGAATTTCTGAAATAGTTAAATATTTTCAATATGATTTTAGATATTGAAGCATGGGAGATTTTTATTCGGTATTTCTATTCTAAATTCCAAATATGCATTCTAATATGTAAGAAAATTATTTTTTTTTTAAATATGAAAGGTTATTGGGAGAAAGACATTGAACATTATTTTTCATCATCATAATTTTGCTTGCAATGCAATTGAATCTATTCTGAGTGCACTAGATATTGGATGTCGTCTCTTTACATATGACTATACTTAACACACTAATGCAAAAATCTTTTAGAAAAAATTAAAAAATTCTACTGAAATTATTCAGCAAAATAATTACACAAAAATGTTTTTCCTCCTCCTGTATCTCTCTTAATATAGAAATTCAGTAGAAAAATATAAGAAAAATTAAATTCAATTAACACCGCAACTATCGATAAAAAATTACGCTATCCGCTCGCTAGTGCCACCGTTTTTCGCATAAGGATGTGTATACGTAGTATTGGAGAAATAAGGAAAAGCATAAACAAGCAAAATTTACTCAGAAATAGGTAAATCCTTCGTAAAAAATTTCAAAATAATTTCATTGCATTCCAAAGCTTCGGAATAGTTTTATTGATAGCAGTGCAAAGAAAATAATCGTATTTCGGAGAGATGTATATATACATCCAGGGCATTTAACACAACGGTTGAGCGAGACGTATATATAAGCCGGTGGTAATTAAGGGGTTAATTCATAGAAGTGAGTTTTAATTTTAAAATCTTGATATTGATTTTTTTAAAGAAAATTGAAGGAATATGTTTGTGTGTGCGATGTTCTCCCACATAAATTCATACAAGAATTATAGCTTCATACTAGAATTATAACTTTTTCGTTACAAGATCACAGAGGAGGTTCATTCAGTAATGTTCTGGGGTTGTATCTCACTCAGATAAGTACAAATTGATTCTTATTCTTTAGCTTGTCTTTCTGAATATCACGTTGTCATTTCTAGTGATTAACGTAATAAAAGCAATTTATATATTGGGAATCTTGTTTGAATCATTTTTAGTTCATTTTAATGGTTATTCCCATCACGCTGCGTTTGAACCCCTCCCCTCCCCCCCGGGAAACATAATGCTGAACATGATCTTCACCTCAACAAATGTGAGGAGGAAGAACTATGACCAATTTAATTTTTGATTTAAAAAATGTTTTGGAAAGTCTGTTAGTGGGAGCATTGTAACCGAAGAAAGGCTATTTATTTTTTTATTTCTCTTAGATATTTTTTATTCAAAAATAAAAATTATAATTTTCAACGGAATAATTTATTTCAAGCTAACATTTAAGCTCAGTCTTCTTTGGCTCCTTTTTTTAATTTTAGAAAAAAATAGTAAATTAAAAAAAATTTTCATGCCATGTAACAGTTTATTTTGCATTTCCTTTCTACAGAATTTGAATAATTTATCATTCATCATATCCCGCCATTAACTACCGATGTACATCGAAGACGAAATATTACACCATTAATGTAGCTCTGAAAGTTTGATTTACGACTTTTAAAAGCAACCTTTTATTAAGCGAAATGGCCTTTTCTAACTCTGGAGACTTCGATATCATAAATCATGCATACGCAACATGATTTTAATTTTTAGGAAACTCTTGTTGCCAATCCCTTAAGAGAAAGTAATGCCTTCGACAGTGAAGCAAATTCCATTCCCTTAAGCCACAACTGATTTCGGTATAATGTTTTTTACTCTTAATGTTAATGTAATTTTAATGATATCATTTTGGTATTTAAAATAAAACACTTTTATTTGATTATCAATCGGGATAATAATAATTTTTTTATCGTTTTAATGAAATTGAAACTATTGGACAAAGATCAATCTAATAAAATCTACATAACAACGCAATTAACGAAATGCTCAAAGTGCTTTTATTATGATTTTTTGAGCAATGTTTTTCATCAAACAAAGTATTGATTTTGCGAGAGCAAAAATGATTTAATCTGCTGTTTTAAAACATCCTAAAGCAAAAAATTGATATTGTAGAAAGTTTATAATTGGGACGTTGAATTTGATCTGTTTGCTAAGTTGTACTTAATGATAAAAATTAAAATATTGATTTAACTCGAGGGTAGTCAAGTGGAGCACAGTGTCACCCCAGGTTCACTACATCTTTAATTCCGGGAAAACTGTTTATTTGTTACCAATGTCCTTGTCAGTATCCTCCTGTATGACAGTCTTCATGTGAACTAAAACGTATTAATCACATATCTCACTCCTTTTTGGGAGTGGTAAACGCTTTCTTATAATCTTAAGGTATTGGGTTGACTGAGTCCCTACACGATCACTTTTTTTCCAAAATATTTTCTATAAACAGGCTACATTTTCCCCCATTGCACGACTTAGTGGTTTTGATTGCCACGTTGTACGATACATTATGGTTTATAAATATAAATAAATAGAATATAAAGTGTAAATGAATAGAATATAAAATGTAAATGAACAGAATATAAAGAAAGAAACGGACATCAGTGCGATTCTCTATTAAATGAATTTGAAATTGATTAAACAAGTGAAGAACCTGATGTAATAATGAATATTAATCACGATAACGAAGGTAAATTGGAGAAAAGTGAGGAACAAATGGAGCCACAAATGTACCACAAGGTACACTGCACACTGTCGAAAAGGCACAAGCAAGGGAAAATTCAACATGCTATTTATCGATCATCAAAGGACAATAAAACTGCAATAACTTGTACAAAATATGACAGTTTTACCTGAAAATATCATTCCTGTATTGCTAGTGAAAAATGTCTGTGGTTTGTGTCTTTTATTAAAGTCACGCCTATTGAAACATTTTAGTTCAGTTTAATGAGACTTTTTCTCAAATTTTCAAAGAAAGATTTAAAATCCTTAAAAATATGCAAATATACTTTCTCTTAGATAAAATATTCATTTTTATTACGATTTTTATCGTGTAAAAAAATAACTGTAAAGAAATGATTGGGGGGACTCAGTCACCCCCTCCACCCATGACCACTATCGTTAGCATTGAGTGCACGCAATCTCCTGGGTTCTGTACAATTTCTTATAAAGTTATATAAATCAGTACTTTTTTATTCTTACAGATACAATACCAAACCCAAATGAAGTAATTCAATTTTGAAATATTAATTTAAAAAAAAAATGTACTTCATTAATAACAAAACAATTGTATTCGAATGGTGGAGTTTATTTTGAAACACAAGTTTGTGCTTTAAAATACTACAAAGAGCAAAGGTCTTCAATTAAATTTTAGGTATTGCTATGACTATTACTTAATATTTATTAATGATTACGTGAATTGGTATTAATGTTAACGTAATAATGAATCAGTTGCTAGAATTAATGTTCAAATCTGTTTAATGTTAAAATGTTTTAAGTTTAATGTTCAAAACGTGAATTATTTTTGTTTCTTTACAACAGAAAAATTGAATTTCTCAGAGGAAAATGGTTTAAATAATCGAACAGATATAATTAATGCTAGAATATTTAAGTATGTAGTCACACAGCTCATTAATATAAAAAAAATTTAAAAACTAGTTTTAAAAAAAATTAAAAAATAATTTGATCATTGACATTTGCACGTACACATTCTTCTGTTAATCACAGATTTATCGAGGTTAAACACATATCTTTTTTACAATAAATAAATTCAATTCAAATGGGAAGACGATTTTCAATATTAAACTAATTTTTAATGTACAAGTTTCGGCTATTTAGTTTTTTCAAACAATGTGTTTAAAAGTGTTGACTACTGTTCTTAACTTAAATTTATAAAAAATAAATAAATGAAATATTCAGTAGATTTTAATGCATTTTATTAAAAAGAGATTTTGGAAAAAAAATCGAAACAAATATCTAATGGACATTTAAAAGAAAGCTAATATACGATCACATTTATCAAAACTTTTGTTAAATGTTATGCTCTCGAAAAACTACTGATTAAGTAAAGGTTTTATTAATCATATACAATTTTTAAAAAAAATTAAATAGCATTTTGTACGTGCGATACATGAACTGTTATATTTACGTAATAATTGACTATTAGCCTTGGTCATTTATGACTTTCAATAAATTTACGAAATTTTACGTGAAAAGAGTAGATTAAAGAATTTAGATAAATTATAATAATCAAATGATGATTTAATTCATTAGCAAATTTACATAACTGCTTTTGAAGCATAAGAATATTTCCTTATCATTTTTAGGTAGGTATTGCTGTTGTTGGGTGTTTAACGAATACATACGAAAGACGAGAGATAGATGAACAGAAACACACAATACAAACACAGAAGGATATAGCCTTTTTATTACAAAATATGATCCCAGCATTGAACAAAAGGGGTGCGCTGCTTCCTTTTCGAGACAAGAATCCATTTCAGACGAAAGTTCGACTTCTTTTCCCGAAGATACATCCATGCCTTATTCGGGTTTCGCACCTAACCCCCCTCGATTACGAACAGTGGGTCATAACCACCATATTAGGTGAGGCGGTGGTACATATTGTTAATTCAGTAAAAACAAATGTTACTATCATAGCTGAACAAAAAATTTTGCAATCCATTTTCCCCTATTACTTAAGCTTTAGGATCATAGTTAGCGAGGTAAGAAATCACCGATGTTACTGTTATTTCAGATTCTGATTCCAAAGACTTGTTTTCAACATAATGAGGTCTATTCTACCTTAAGTTCATGCGGGTATGAAAAGTGTCAAGTGTTGGGTACAGAAATTAGGGATGTGAAGTGCTAATTTAGTTATCATACTCGTCATCTGACTACTGTAAGAAGTCCATCAGCAATAGATTTTGTGTAGCTGTACGTCAGAGTTGACCACACTTTTCCAATCAGGGAGCAATTTTCAACAACGTGTGCCCTGCACCATATTTAATTACATTTATAGTTTTTTTTAAATTTACTTTCAAATCAAAAGTACCTTTCCTTGTGGTTTGTGTTACACCGTTTATGTTGCACATATTGAGATTTTGAATTAAATAACTTTGATAAGCATTACTATGTATCAAACAGAATATTCCATTTTTATATCACTGCTAAAATACTTGCCATTTTTTATGTGGATGCCGGTGGTCGTCAGAAATTCATCACCGATTTTCATAAAAATATACGTAATGTAAGGATCTAAAATAGATGAGTTATCTGTTATTCAAAAAAATAAAAGTTTCGTTAGAATCATCATTTATTCTCGAGCACATAACTCACCAGACACAAAGTAACCACATAAAATGAATAAGCATAACTGAAACAAAACAACTGTTCTTTGTTCAATGTGAGTCAAACCAAAAAAGGAAGTGGAAGACTAATGGCATGGGTAGGTATTGTTTTACTCTCGGACTATGTTATAATGTTAATTGTTATTCGTAAAGGAAACAGTAGACAATTAGAGTAATATTTCATTGACTGCTGTAGTTAATTATGCAGAGTTATAAATTTTAAAATAAATATACTATACTTAAAAAAATCCGTTTTTATATACTGTCATGTAGAGTTACGATGCTCAATCTTTTTTGAAGCAATCAATATGTATATATAATCTGAATTCTTTTCTTAGTCTTAAGTAATCTATAATTAGTTGAGAGTAATTAACTCGAGTCCAAATTAGTTGAGCGTCGAGCATGAAATAAAACTTATGGTTTATTTACATGATTTTAAAAATCACAAAATTTACAAATTGCATTAATGAGGTATCTGTAAGACAAATCAGAGTGGGGAGAGAAAAATCAGTGATTTCTTAACGTTGTATTAGTTAAATTTCTTACTAAACAATTCTAATAAGAAAGCCAAGATTATACTAGTTTTTATTCTCGCTGACTCTTTTATTCTCCGACCTTATAACAGTTAAATTCGTGCGCGCCGTTTAGCTCATCTATGCCATTTTACCCTGCATTAGTGTTTCGTAAACTTTCGGTCTCCGCCCCCCCCCCTTTATATGTCAGCCTGGCTTCATGGCCACCCAGCATTTTGAACACCCCTCTTTGGGTACAATCGCTATCGGGCTGGAGCAATATGAATTCAGTTCTTAATTTTGAAACATGTGTTTCAAACATTTTTTTGAAAATATTACGTTGTAGTAATAGTTTAGTAGTTTAAAAATAATTTTAAATACTGATTTAACGTTCTTATTTGAAATGCATGTTCTAATATTATTTTCATTGAGAGAAATTTAGTGATGTATTCTAGGATGTATGTGGCATATATTTCAATTAATAATTCCACGAGGTCTTTCAGAGTCTATAGAAGAAAATATTCAGAATAAATGAGAAACCTTCTCGTACCCCTCGAAAGACCTTGAGGACTCCTGGGGTCCACGGACCACAGTTTAAGAATTGCTCCCCTACATTATTGGTCAATCAGTTTATGTCACGTATTCTGTATTCTTATGTTTCCACTTTTCAAGTTCTGTGATCCAAGGTATCTTTGCATCTTTTTAATATTTGTGGAGTGTTACTTTTTCTGTTATCAGGGTTAAGTTCAAAAATTGCCGAAGAGATTGGTAATGAACGCTAGTATGTTAATTGTCAAAATATTTGAAATGGCTCACATATCCTAAGTTTGACCAAATTAATCTAAAGCAACATTTCTCATACTGTGGGGCGCGCCCCCTTAGGGAAAGGGGCGTGATAACCTTACAAAGGGGGGGCGAGTATATCAAAAAACTAAAAATTATTTGATAAAACTTTAATTTTCTGAAAGGAAGCAAAACAAAACACATTCTGACATAATAAATAATAAAATACCTAAATTTATCAGTACTGCTCGATGTATTTGATAATAAAATTTATCAATAGTAAACGAAGAGTAAGTTTAATAATATACACTGACTCCCATGGGATTGTCAAATACAAACATTATATTCAAAAATTAATATTTATCTTTATAATTTGTGTGGTTATGGTGTTAATTATTACACCATGATTAAATGAAATAAGTTTACATCCATTTCACAGATCGTGAAAATATTAAGCATGTTTATTCCGCTCAATCCGTTACTACATTATTATTTCCCTGGCTGGTTTTGCAGTTCTAAGTCAGCTCATCAAATCCATCATCAGATTCTTTCATTTCCAGATACAAGATAAAAGACTACCACTCCGAACTTAAAAACATAGACATAAATTATTTCTCTGACAAAAAGAACTAAAAACTCCTAAGGAATTTCTCGTTTAAAGAGGAATAACATACCCAAGCTCATCTGATCTGCCTTCCCTCATCCATCAACACCTGTTACTTCACGGTTTACAATTAAAGTCGTATTGTAGCTTTAGTATCAAATTACAGTATTATTGCATTCAATACAATGTTATTGCATGGGGGGAGTGCGATGAAAATTATGAAAGAAAATTGGTTCGCAAATACTGAAAGTTTGAGAATCACTGCTCTAAAGCAACTTCAAATCAAATCCACCAAATAAATTCTCAACAGTAGATCCTTTCTTAGTTATTACTATAAGAGGTGTTCAAAAGAAAGTGATTCGAGGCGTGTATCCATGAGATACGTAGGGACAGAAATGAGACAGATACATATATAGAAACAACAATATTTAATGAGAGAAATGCATACAAAGCTTGTTAAAAGAAATCAGTCATGGGGTTTAAGCAGACTTCCCATTACTTAGGGAGGTTACTAATCTATCCGTTAAGAAAGATGTCGGTTGATAATGGAACAAGTTCAGAACAGAACCGATGGAAACATTGAACTCATTTGCAACATCGCGAATGTTTCGATGTTGATTTTCCTTGATTGCAGTGTCAATATCTATAATCAGCTTTTCTGTGACAAGTTTGTCCACATGACTAAACAGTGGCAAATTCCCTGTATCCTGTCGACCACCGCTAAACATTCTCGCTGGTCATCGGTGACGAAGTTGGCGAGATAGTTGGCACGGTGATACACACACACCGTGGAATGTATCAATTACATAGCCAGCATTCTACAATGATTATCCACAAGCTTACACACTTCTAATTTTAAAAATTTAATCACAGTTCGCTGATCTATTTTAGACGCACAGTTACATCTACGGCATCCATTTTTAAATTAATGCCACTTCCTTACGAATGCAGTTATCACAAATCAGCTAGTTCGCACGCATGCGTAGTGCATACACCTTCACAAGCGCGCTTGTTTCACGGAAATACATTGAAAACTGTTCGCTTGCGACACTTCGAATCACTTCCATTTGAAAATGCTTCATACTTGGTAAATGATTATTAATTAATATAAATCTACTTCATCTTACATAATTCCCTGGAATAAAGATAATTGTTCCATTATTCCATTTTCTTTGAAATGAGCACTATCCAATGATTAAAACATGCAAATAACACTTTTTAAAGTTAATATTTTTAAAACGATAACATTCGCTGTCAATAATAGTTCCGAAAATCATCACTAATATTCTCTCTTCTGGTTATACTGCTGTTTTGCTGTCTATCACATAGTTAATCTTCATGCAATTTTCAATCCCTTCTATGTTAATGAAGGAAAGGTATTAAAAATGAATCTTTTAAAACTCTTCGTCTTTGCATCAACAATTTACAGTCTATGTCAAATTCTAGACGCTTTGACACTAAAAAAACTTGCTTTCATTCTCTCTTAGATGTTCCGTTGTTGTTTAATTATTCCGCTTGAAATATTGCACGAAGCCATAATGGAAGTTTAATCCATCTTTCAGAGCTTCCAAATAGTTGTCTTGGAAAGTCCATGTCGTTCATCGATTTCTAAACGGGATGTTTAAGAAAGGAAACTGCTTGGACGGATAAAATGGATTTTTCAAACCATTCTTTCGGAAGAATGGATTGAAACAAGATTATATTTGTTTTGGAGGATTTAATAGAATTATATTTCAGTTTAACGATTTCTTAATAATGTTAAAAGGATTAATCTTGATAGAAATTCTAAATATTTTTGAAAAATGGAATTATTTTTCGAAGGCTTAGAAATTTTCATTAATTTACCTTCAACAATAGGAAAAATAAAATTTTACATCCCCCTAGATAAAATATGATTACATTAAAATATTTGACACCGTTCGAAACTGTAAATTTGCCAAAGTTTAAAAAATATATATTTTTTAAATATTTAATGTCAATTTTAAAGTAGATATGCAAATGCAACTATTTTTAAAATATTATTACAATAAATATTATTTAAATTGGATTTTTTGGCAAAAAATAAATAAGAGGAGTGACATGTTTTTAGAATCTTCTCCCTTTATGGAAAATGCTTCAATAGTAGTACTCTATGGTTAATATATAACTACTAAGCCTGAATTAGGATCTTTAAAATATGTAATTTAAAAGTGGGTTTATTCATATTTTATTGTATCACTGTAGAGAAATTTTAACAGAAAAACTTCCGTTATTATATCAATTGGTTGTAATTCGAAAAATAATGAGAATTTTTCAAAATCCTGAATCAGGCTGTGTATATAAGTTTTTGCTACATATAGGCAAATAATTATTATTATGGAAACATTTCTCATAAAAAGATAATGTTTTGAAAATACGAGTCTTTCTCCTCATTTTTGGCAGAAAAATTACATTTAAATATTTGTTTCTTGCAATTACATTTTTAAAACAATATTATATGTGTTCTTAGTTCAAGTGGCATTGAATATCAAAACAATTATTAATTTATACGTTTTTTGCAAAATCACGGTTGAGAACGGTCAAGTACCTTAAAAGCTCTGTGAAGCGTATAATTCTATTTTACAATTTATACTCTGAAAATATACTATTGTTTTAATTTCCACATTTTCAGTAAATTTAGTAAAAATTGTCAAAGCTTTTGATGCTTTTACATAAAATAACTTCGGTAAAATAAGAATAACAAACACAGTTTTTCTTTAACTTACTTTTTATCCGAAAACAAGGTATTATTATAATATAATATACAGTTCAAACTAAGAGCAATTTTTTGTACAAAAGTTGTTTTTTTTCGTTTAGTCAATTTTTAACCATAGCATTTCTGCTTAGCTAACCATAAACACACGGAATAAACAAACAAAAACTGGAGAGATATAAAAAAAATATTGTACTTAAAGCCAACAAACACATTCTTATAGGTACGCTGAAAAGGACAATGTGGAATGTAATTGTGTTTCTTCCTGGCATATTTTTATTTTACTGACATAAAAATACAATATTTTACTTAAGAGAAACTCATTAAGAATTTGATTATTCTGGAACAATTGTTGATAATGATGAAAAACTATAAAAACATACAAGAAATTTATATTATAACTTCCTAAAAAATATAAGTATGTAAGCATTCCATATTTTTTAAGAGATACCTACATGTTTGTGCAGGAAGAAACAAATAAATTTTCAACTTTTATACAAAAGCAGCACTGGACAATTTTTCGACGAAATTCTCTTTTTCAGAAATTAGCATTTTCCTTGATGCATAGCAGGATTGTTTATGCCCAAACACGTAGCAAACATTTCATGGAATTAACATGTTTTGAATGTCTTCCATTCCGTGTTTTTTCAGCTGCCAGTAATTAAATTCTAAAACAAATAAACATTGGAGTTTTTCTTGGAAAGTTTCCTTTATATATTGTGAACAATTTGAATAAACATAGCGTATTTACAGTGCGAGGCTTTGATATAAATAAACGCTTTTTTTTAAATAATTGGAACTACTGAAGGAAATATTAATATCTATTTCAGTTTTCCTTTTATTTTTTTACATTTTGTCGTGAAATAAAAGAAATATACTTAGCTTAGGAATCACAAACATTATTTTGATATGAAATATAGGTACTTACGTATTATCGCAACTTATTGGCGACATTATGTGAAACGATGCATCTGGTTGAAAATTCATCGAGTACGACAAAACGGAAATCGAGGTTGCCAACTTGGCGAGTTATTAATGGAGTTGGAGATTGTTGCGATAGTACATTAGTAATAAAATATATAAATATATAACAAAGCCGGTTTATATGATTTCGTTACAAATATTTCTTAATTTTATCAAATGCAATAAATTATTTAGAATGCATTAGTTTTCTTCATAAATATAGATATATAAAGTTATATTTGAAATACTTACTTTTTTTCTGAAAAGAGCCCATTTAGTTAATCTTATAAATTGCATGATGAAAATGGCCGTAAATTTAAAAGAAAATCATATTCAAAATATGTATACTACAATACATTTTTCAAATAATGTCACATGTGAGATTCTCTACGTAAAACTTTGAAAGAAATACATTCTTTTGATCGTTTTATTTTGAAGTCTTCTCAAAAACTTAACTGGAACTCGAAAACGTGCCGGAAACCATCTAATTTTCTTTTCAGAGTATTTTGGCCATGGATAAGGTTATTCTGAAGAAGCTGAGGAACAGGATAAAATAGTACTCTTCTTATTGATTCTTTCGAGATAATTGAGTTTCACTTATTTTGGTTGAGGTCTCACATTAAAAGTGGGAAAAGATGTAATGTTTTTGTTTGGTTAGTAATTCTGACTACGGTAGAAGTACAATTAAGAATCAAGCAGGGAAGGCGACACTTCTACAGGTATTTCATATTCCTTTTTTTTCCAACAATGCCTCCCGAACAATTGAAGTTTAAATCCTAATCCAAACTCAGAATTTTCAGTATTCCGAATGGCAAGTTTTTGGTGAATTCGACGAAACCTTCCCAAGGCATAAAGCCCGTATCTTAACAACCCAGCTACCATAGTCCAAAAGCAATTTAAAAAGAAATTTGTGAAGTGAGTTACACAAAATTAAGTACATATGACGCTGAGGTGAATATTTTAAGGTCCTGTTGAATTTAACATTATGCGTAACGAGATATTTGAGGAACTTTTGATACTTTTTGGATTAGGATGAATAAATAAGAAAGTGTGAGCTTAATTACTATTGTAGAGCAAAAAAAAAAAATTTAATTTACAAGGATACAAAGGAGAATAATTAAAATGGAAAACATCATACTTCATTTATAAAGCTGGGGAGAGATTCCTCTTAAATTTTGCTTTGACTTATTTCATTTGAAATCTAAGATTAAAAGTGTTTATTTAAGTTTCACATTTACACCCCTCCGACACTAGTGCTTACATGTTTTAGTAAAATAAATTAAATGTGTTTTAAGGCTTCCGTTTGCTTAATATTTTAATTGTTAAATGTTATGCCAACCTATGAACGTTTTATTTTCCTTCTCAAATTTAAATTAGTATATTTATATTAGCACCATAAAATGTATTTGAAAGAGCTAATACTAATAACGCTTCTTTTGGAATCATAGTTTTCTTTTGATTGCTGAAAATATTTTAGATATATTTGAAGGATTCACACATATTCACTGCTCACATATGAATAAAATATTTTAAATACTGTCAAAAAAAAAAATTAATTACTGAGAAGTTTTTGTATTTTATTTATGTTTTACTTGGCAAAGAGAAATAATTACAGTAAATGCATAGCGTAATGTGTATGTGTGAGTTTTGCTTAAATCTTATATTCAAATTGTTCATGGAATGAAGTATAATTATGATAAATATTATGTATTTCATAAATTATCAATAAATACCTATGAAATTATAAAGATATATAATTAATTTTATTTCCTTGAATATAAATATAATTATTTCTGAAATTCTTTGGTTTAATTGTATACAAAATTTCAAAGCTGGCTATTAATATATGTATACCAAAAAATAGTGTTGCTTAATAGTTTTGATGGTTGAGAAAAATATTATTAAAATGCAAAAAATAATAATAATTAAAATAGTTAAATTAAGATTTTGAAAAGTTTGAATATGAATTTCTACAGAGCCTACCAGCAAAATTATCTCAGTGTTAACAAATGTGAATGATATATAATTAAAAAAAATCATGTTAAAATATATGTAATTAGTCAAATAATATGTACTAGTATAAAAAGGTAAGTTATGAAAAAAATGTATAATACTTAAAAATTTTGAAAGATCAAGAATTGATTTCAAAACTTTAGCAAACTAACTTTCAATAAATGCATTTTTTTTATAATTTAAAAACAATTTTTAAGGTATTTAAATTTGATATTTGACTTCTGACATACGTACTTTTAGCTATCGAATTGACAATAACTAAAAATTCAGTTGAATTCAATATTTAATCTGCAGTTTTGATTTATCAATAAAATAACTATTGGATTATTTATAATGAGAAAAGAACACACAGCACTATATAGAGTTTTTATAGTATATAAGCACATAATCTTAAACTATTTATTTTGAGAAATAAAGAATCCAGCTATTCTACGTAAAATTTATATTGTGACTAAATAACAGTATTCAATTCAAATTTTAAGCTCTCTGTGAATATGAATTAGAAATTTTATGAACACGATTATTAAAGATATTTTTTGTACAAAATAACCATCTGAAGTGGAAAGTTTGTTTTTAAAAACATTGTTTGAGTATCTTAAATTTATACTTTTATACGGGCGAAATTACCCGGTGCAATTAAAGTTAAAACAAATAAGGCTCTTTTGAGTAAAAAAAGAGTTCGAAATAGTAAGTTCATTCTGTTATGACAGCCCCCCCCCCACCATCTTAAATTTGCCCTTATGAAAGAAATGTTATTTTTTCCTCCTTTAAAAGTTAATTATGTCTGTATAAAGAATAATATTTAAGTTTTAATGTATTTTAACTAATGATTTATATACACAATCTGACCTTTCAAATAATACGCAATTATTTTTAGAAAAACATGAAAAGTAATAATTTATTTTGAAAATGTTTAAAAAAAATGTCATATATTAAACACTACAGCAAATAACCTTCCATCAGCAAATCAAACTAATCGACTTTTGTGACATTTTAACAGACACGCTGCTAATAAGAATTTCACAATTAATTATATATTTCTCTCTATTTCTCTTAAAATAATTTAGATCTTTATTTTTGTCGTCTGTCTCATACAACCTTCTAATTTGACTAATGATTTTCTAGAAATACGTCTGACGGAGAAGTTTGGTATATTTAATGAAACTTTTAATGATCCAATGAAATCATGATTTTCAAATGTCTTTGTTTTAATTTCAGGAATAGGATAACAAATAAAGGATGGTATCATATACGAAATGAATATTAATTTTCTTATTTTGGACGAAGGATGTCTGTCTGCATTATTGTTATATCCTTTGTTATTTTATTTGAGATACTTATTTTTAATTGGTTGCTTGAAAATAAATAAATAAGTTTAAGAATACTGTTCTCAATTATCATAATGATTTTTATATAATCTGTTTTTTTTTCCTATTAAAATTCCGAATATTACATATGCAGAATGTAATTTTTTCACATGTGTATAAAATCAAAAAATACCGTAAAATACGGTGTATAACACGCGCGCGTGCACTTATGCATTCAAACTGCATTTTTATTTTATTTTTTGATGTATTCGCCATATAACGAGCCCCCCTTTTTATGCGAAAACTCCTGAAATGTACTTATGCCATGCTCTTCATATGTGCTTGTGTTTTGAAGTCATTTATTCGAGATTTTATCCCAAATTTTTGCAAAAATAATATACTTATAGAAATATAACCCTTTAAGTTCATAAGGAATTTCTTTTCGTTCAAATAAGCAGTATTTCCATGTATGTAGGAGACGAATTTTTTTTATGCGTATCTCTTTTTTTTATTTTTCAAACTATCATTTTTATGTCCGGCAAATAACGCCCACACTTAAATTTCAACTTTATTATTTTTTTTTTGTGTTAAAAGTGCGCGTTGTATACAGGATTTTACGGTTACCTTTTGTCAGGATGTTTCAATCTTTTTTATGATTACTTTGTTTCGAATAATCATTTTCTAAGCCATTTTATATCCAGCTTTGAAGATTTTTTTTGTTTCGGTAAAAATTAACTTGAAGCGTTTTATGCTCATAATTAAATACACTGTTGTTTGCAAAATAGTCAACACAATGAAGGAAACATCAGAGTTAAATGAACTTTGCTGCAAATATCAAGTATAGGATGTTACGTAAATTAGTGAAGTTTCAGAGCCACCGCGCATGCGTAACGGGCGCAGCGCCCTTTGAAGTGATGCTAAAAGCGTGTAAATTGAGGGCAGTAGCGAGACGTTGAAAAAAGTTAATGATCATTTGTTAGTGGCGAACGTTTAGTGAAACCTAAGTATAGATCCACGACGAAATAAAGAAAAATTCCAACAACTTACTGAGTTTGAACGGGTGAACGGGGGACGGTTATCGTCTTTCGAGAAGGAGGATTTTCCTATCACGGAATAGCACTGCAGCAAAACAGTTCCACAGTGATGCGAGTTTGGAAGCAGTGGACCGACGAGTACCGAACAACTCGAAAACCTGGCAGTGGATGACGGAACGTGGCGTCAGTGCATGACGATCGACACATGCTTAACGTGACCAGACGTCCCGTTTTGAACGGGACTGTCCCTTTTTAGAATTATGAGTCCCAGTGTCTCCGAAATGAACTCTGGGACGCTAAATTGTCCCCTTTTCGGGAACCGAGCGAAAATTTGAGTAGTCCAGCGGGATGGACGTGAGCGGTGTGCGAGAGCAAGACCGCGTCGTCGGTCGACGCGAAGATAGGCGAGAGTGCTCGAGACGTCATCGCCCGTGCTTTGTTGACTTATTTGTTTGATAGATTTTTTGTTCGCCCTTTCTCGCTATTTGTTTTGTTGTTGTTTAATGCTAGTGTAGCAAATAACTTAAACTTCTTTTATTTTGGAATCATAAGTTAAAATGCCAAAACGCAAGTGTTCGTTAAATGTTAGCTTGCAAGCAAATATCCGTTTATCAAGCAAATAAATAAACCCTCAGATGTTAGATGCAAAAAGTGTAAAGCATAGTTTAGTGTTTCCAACATGGTACCGGTGATATTGAACAGCATTTAAAGTCTGAAAAACATAAAAAGGCCAATCGTGCCACCGCTTCGAGTTCTTCGAGGTTAAACTTTTTCAAGAAATCGGACGCGCCATCTTCAAAGGATTTGGATATCGCTGCGGCAGAAGTCGTCTGGGCTTATCATACGATACAAGAAAACCACTGTTTTTAATCTCATGATTGTACATCGAAATTAATTCGATCATGCTTCGAACCCAAATTTACATGCGCACGTAAGAAATCAGAATATATTGTAGTAAATGTTTTGACGCCTACAGTGATGAAAGAATTAAATGATGGTCTTTAAAAGCCCAATTGTATTACTATACTAAACGACGCTTCAAACCACGGTAACAAGAAAATATACGTTAGAGTATTGCGCTATTTTCAACTTTACGTTAGGTGTGCAAGTAAACATTTTAGATCTCCAAGCCAACCAGGTGACACTACTAATATCGATATCAGTTATTTAAACCAAATGTTGACAGATAACAATTTTACAGCAAAAGTCGTGACATTTGTTTCCAACTTCAATTTCGGAGGCGCGGCTAGGTGATGAACTAACAATGTGTTAACGAAATTACAATCATCACTGAAAAAGCCCTTAATAGGTATTGGATGTGGAGCCCTTGTTATTGACAATGCAGTAAAATCTGCTGCAGAAGGGACAACCCTTAGATTACGAAAACATTATTGTGAAGATAATTTCTTTTTTATATTTACACGATTTGAGTTGAAGCTCTAAAGGAGTTTTGCGCCGAATACCTACAAATATTCGGCTATAGCAAAACCAGATGGCTTGCTCTTATGCCTGCCTTAGAAAGAGTTTTAAAAATGTATCAGCCAATAAGAAACTACTTTTTGCGTGTTGAAAAGTGTCCCTTGTTACTAAATAACTTTTTTGAAGATCCCACATCCGAATTGTTGATTTATTTTTTACACGCTCAGTCACCAAGTTTTCATCAAGCTGTATTGAAACTTGAAGGTGAAACTTCTGTGTCGGCAATTGAAGCTGCAAAAGAAATCAATCAACTAAAAGACAATTTGACTCAGAAACAGACAGACCAATCAGTTTCTTCCATTTACGGACCATCAATTAATGGTGAAATCGAAAGATAATAATGCTGATATAGATGAAGAGTTTGTGAAAAGAACGATTATACAGAATTTTATAGAACAAGCCGTGAATATATCTGGAGCAGTGGAAACTTGCTTTCTGACTAAAGCAATGGAGATATTATATTACATAGATTTAAAAAAGGTCCCTGCATGGGAAGACATTCAAAAATCTATGGATGTATTAATTGAAAAGGAATATATTGACTTTAATAAAGATACAGAAGTTTTTGACGAATTTTCATTAATTTCTAACTACATTACATCGCAAAAAGTAACCGAATGGAATAATCTAAATGTTTCCACGGAAACTCGTTGGGTGGAAGTGTTCAAATACTTTCACGCCAATAATCTATAGTATGAAAACTTTTCTATTTTAATTGAATGTATTTTATGCCTGCCTGCTAAAAATGTTCCAGTAGAAAGAGTACTTTCTATGATGAACAAATAGTGGACATCTGAGAAAACCCAGCTACGAATTTCAGTTGTAAAGACGATGTTGATAATTTAGGTGAATATAAAAAAAAACGTGCCAAGAGTTTCATTCTTACTTAAATCTTTACCAGCTACATTAAAGCAAATTTGTTCCTCTGATAAATATAAATATAACTAAACATTTTGGGTATATTTTTTAATTCGTAACTTTTAACTGAATAAATAACTTTAAAAAAGAGAGTGTTTTTTTTCTGTACTTGTTAATTGACATAAATAAACCTAAGTCCCATTTTGAGTCAAAGAATAAATTGTCACATTACACACATTTTCCACATGATGGTGAATGACCGTACAGCTTCCTCCAGGCAGTTGGCAGCAAGTTGGTCTACCGCTACAGATGTACTAATGTCGCCTTTGTCAATTCGTCAACGTCTGCTGCACTGTGGATTGCGTGCAAGGCTGTCTTTATACAGGATCACCCTCACGGGAAACATCGACGGCTGCGTCTGCAATGGGCTCATGAGCACAGAGCCTGGCAAGCTCATTGACACCAAGAATGTATAGTAGTAGATAGTAAAAAACTAAATGTAAGTGAATAATATATATATATACCTATTGAGCGCTCTTTTTATCCATATAAAAGCAACTATTTAAATTTAAAGATCTATTCCAAAATGTACAATTCCGATTTGCGAGTAATTCCTACTCCCAATCTAAGCGAAATACTGGCGTATTTCGCTTACATTTTTGATAATATTCTTACATATTTAAAGTGTATTATTACGGTCAAATTTCGTATAATTAAAAGTTATTTCTTTCAAGTCATCTTTACTTTTTATACATATTTGAATATTAACATTTAAGTTATCTCACAACATAAATTTGAAAAAAAATTGAAAATATTCTTGTAGAAATTAAGATTATTCCATTGCCAGGTATTAATTTTAAGTTTTAAATACCCCCTTTCCCTTTTTTAATATTCACATTGTTAATAATATAGTTCTAGGATGGTTTCCAAGTACGAAAATTTTATCAAATGGAGAGAATTAGATATTTTATTTTAAAAACATTTTGGAATAATTTTTTAAAACATTTTTTTTTTCAAAAATATTTTTTTTGCTTAATATTCAGTATGCTTGATATCTTCTCATGAAATAACTTGTTGGATTATAAAAATGATTAAAATATTATAAAAACAACTTACCTTCATTTATAAGATTCGGAAATTAATTTAAGCCTCAATAGTTCATTCGAACCCTTCGAGATGTCGCATATAGGCAGTTACAGTTTACGTTTCATCAAATTAATTCGAATTTTACGACTTCAAAAAAAAGAGAAATGTGGCCGTTTACTGCCAGGAATCTCATCAGTAATTACTTTTATCCGAGAGCAGGAGAAAAAAAAAATCTTGGGGGAAAAAAGAGACTCTTCCTCAGAGATTTCCCCTGCTAAGATCAAATTTATGCTGGAAGGGTTTTTTTTCCCCTTCTTTTTCTGAGGAAGCATTAAAAGAGTTTTACGTATGTTCGTCAGGTTGGAAAAATAATTACGGCCCATTTTGTTACACAAGGCCAATTGTTAGTGGTATTCTTATTTTATAAAGAAGAATAAAAAAAAAAGCCCCCCCCCCTTAAAGATAGGCTGTTGCCTTTGTGAAATATTAATGTCATACTTTTACAAATATATATATATATCTATATATATATATAGTTCTGAACAGATTAAATCAATTTTAGTTTTAAAAATATTGGCTTTAAATTACTTGTTAAAAATTATGCACGTATATATATATATATATATATATTTCAAAAAATGAGTTATGATGTCAAATTTAATTTATAGGGACACTTTTTGTTCAGTTGCTTGATGTTCATTAAATTTAAATAAAACTAGTGAATAGTAAAAATTAATTTTTTTTTTACCATAACTTATATTTTTACTTTATTTATCATAATTATTCATTGTAAATTTTGTGGTGAATTTTTATATTAGACAGAAAAATAATGATAGATTTCAGTAATTCATGTATTAACATCTATTAATGTCATCCATAAATGCTACTCTCAGATATTTTAAAATTTATTCAAAATTTGTAATGAGACTTGTTTTATCTGTCTCCTTTTATTTTTAAATAAACCGTTTTAAAATTATTTGTATTGATGTCATTTAATTTTTGCGAATAAGTTATTATATTAAATAATATATTAATAAACACTTGTTTTCTGAAATGATCTATTACTCCACAATCTATAAAATTTGCTATGAATCTTTATTGAGAAACATATTTGCAACCTTCTTTTGGATAGGAATGTTAATCTGAAAGTTTTTATTATTTCTGGTTGTCAGTGGCTTATATTTCTTATAAAACATTTTTGGTAATTTGAAATTTGTTAAATATTTCCAAATCGTTTTTGTGAATTCTGACATAGGTCAAACTTTTATAATTTTACCGTAGCCCACCGGGAGAGGGGTAAGAATTGATTGCTTATATTTTAGGTTGTTTTGATTTAAAAACTTTAATTTATGTGCAGTTAAACATGCCCTAAGAATAAAATACAGTTACACCAAAAAATGAATATAAAGTGAAGAAACATGGACTATAAAGTGATTTCCATAAAGTCGCACAAACCGGAGAGAAATACACTACAGAAAACAAAATGGAAATAATTTAATGTTCTTTATGCGGCCCTGTACTATTTGTTCCACGGACCGGTACCGGTGCACGCCTCGGGGATTAGGGATCACTGCTATTTAGGATTAAAGTTTTTATAATTTTTGCCAACTAAATCTAGGGTTAAAACTGTACTTTTTGTTCTAAATTTTATTTGATACCTTTAGTTTAGGTCGAGAAAGAGGATGGCTGGCTTCTTAAAAAGAAGGTTTAACCCTGCAGTCTTTACTCTAAGCCATAGAATTAAATGCTTCATAACTGTAGCAATTAGAATTTGTAGATTTCGTATATAACGGGTAGATTGCAAATTTCGAAGGTATACACACACTCACACGCACGCACACGTACGCACACACACTCACTCACACAACTCGCACGCACGCACGTACACTCACACTCACACACACACACACACTTGCACGCACGCACGAGCATACACACACGCACACATATCTTAGCTTAACCCCCTACATTACTAGCTGAAGTCAATGATAGCTTTAGAAAAGATAATAATTCTGAATTTTTAAAGTGCCCTTTTAATGTTCTAATATACTTCTCATGTTTTCGGTTCTAATAATCAGGATTTCATCTTCTTGTGATTTGTTGTGATTTTTAGGATATATTTTGTACTAAACAATGATAATTATATATAAAATATATAGGAATAAAACAATTTAGGATTTTTAAATCTAATAAAATCCTATAAATTCCTTTTATTTTAACACATATCTGTAGCTGTTACAATGCGTACAGTTAAATTTCAAATCAGTGCTATAGTTTGATAATTTTCCGGCATGTTTAGTGTGATCGAAACTGCCAGAAAGCACACAAGTTAGTGTAAAATAGATTAGACAATGCACAATTGTTCAAGTAATTACTGTCTATGCATTTAACATAACTGAATTTGTGGCATTCTGAAATGACGTTAATTGTCCATCGGATAGAGTTACGGACTGCTCTTCAGTTCTCTTTGGCTTATGTGACCTTTAAGAAATTGATTTACTGAGTTACGTTCATTTGATTTTGGTGAATTAGCAATATTATAATTATTATTGTAAATTGATTAGGAACTGAAAGAACTAAAATATTTTTTTCATGTTAAATATTAAAAAAACATATCAACAAAATTAGGTTTATTAGAGTTTATTTAAAATCAACGAAATAAGAACATTCGCAAAAACTTAAACATATTTAACGCAAAATTGTTCAAGTTTTTAAAAAAATATATTTTTATTCAGATTTTAGAAAATAATCTAATATTTTTTTTGCATGTTTTTTTTTTATTTTTAGAATCAAACTGTCAACAAATTGTTATATATGGTCCCTTTTGTTATTGATTTCAACAGTGGAATGAGTCTAAAAAACTGCGCATACTATTAATAATGGTCCTCATTTCGAATGACGTAGAGCCAAGGGTTGCATTATTAATTTCATTTTCATCGCAGGTATCGGCATTAATGATACTTTTTAACTTTTGAACAAATTCCCAAATGTCTTTGTCTGCCATAATTGGGGCTGTACACACATCGTATCATCTCATGCATTGAATTATTCCATGATAGAGCAGGACAGCCCAATCCGGGTAGTATTTTCCGTATTTTGTTTATTCTCAGAAAGGAAGTCTTTTCGTGTTAAGCGATGTTCATTTCATGTTAAAACAAAGAAAAAATATATGAAAATGCATAGCAATTCTTCAGGGCCGGTGTATTATTTCGTGTTATTTTTCGTCTTAAACGTTTTCTCGTTAAACGTATTTCATTATACTTTTCGAATAATATACTTATTTCAATTTAAAACCACCATCGAGACAAGCCGCACTTCAGATTCTCGACATGTTTTAGTGAAACAATAAAACAAATAATTTAAAATGATTATTCGATATCCAATAATTACGAAATTAAAAAAAATATTAAAATGAGATACAATACGGAGTGAATAATTGATTTACTTTACAAGCATTACATTTTTTTAAATATATACAATAATCTGTTATTGCTCTAACCACCACAGAATCATATTCAGTTCCCCCTCCTCCTTCAAGAAATTTTTATTTTATTGATTCTAAGCCACACCCAATTTTAAGTAGCATTTTCATAGGGGAAAAAGTGCGAATTAGATAAAAAAAATATGGTATCTCATGAATAAATATAAATGAGTTGTGAAAATTAAATAATTTACATCAGTTTTTGCATTTAATTAATCTCATTAACTGTCAAAATATTACATTCTATGATTATTTATTACATGCATGAAAATTAAATTGGAAAAGCATCTGTATATCAATCAATCAATAAGCGTAATTATTGTTCATAAATATCTTTTTTGCAAACGCAAAGGGAAACGAATAGCAATATTTCATGAATATTTATGAACCGCTTATACTAAATAAAAATCATCTCAGTCATACAAGTACTTTTAATTTTCATTCTAATGAAAATAATTCTGAAAATGGATTGTTCCAAAAAATCGTTTGAAAGTAAACTGCAACAAATGAAAAAAAAATGTATAAGTATCTTTAAAATGTTTTGTGTTGCCATGACGATGAAGTAATTCATCATAACGACGAAGCAATAACTGCAGTGACATTAAAAATGAAGTAATCAATTATTATGTTTCATATGTTTCTTTGACAAAGAAAAAATGTATCATACTATATAATTTTTTTATGAAGTTAGTGGATAATAATAAGAATTAATCATGTAAGTTGTGCCCTTTTTTTGGTTTAATAAATTGATTCGTAGCTGTTGTTATAGGCCACAAAAACATGTTTTTCCCCTCTTTCATCTTCTGTACCACTTCACAACGATAAAAAACAACAACTATAATAATCGCAAAAGATTTTATGGATTTTTAAGATGATTATTTAAAAAAATTAATCACAAATGCTTAAAGAAAAAAATTAATCATCATTTTATTTTCATGAACTGTTTCCGTTTTTCAAAATTATTTTAGAATGATACAAAATTATTCTTTTTTTATGACAGAGTTAAACAATGGGGAAAATATAAATGAATGGTTTTTATTTGTAAAGAACATATTTTTTGTGAAAAATATGTTTTGGAATATATTAATTATATTAGGTTTTTTATTTCTCTCTATTGCTCACAGTTTTTCAAAACAAATATGAACTAGTTTTTTTATTTGCACTAAAAAGCAGTGAATTTTAATTCTTTTTCTTCTAATAAAATTATTTTCAATTTTTGATACCGCACATCTTTTTTCATATTCAAGTTAAAGAGATTTATTTATTGCATTCAGTGGTTTCCAAATGTAGAGAAAACCAAATTGGAAACCCGGTGATAACTCTAAATTTAACTTGATAATCATTTAATCATTCCACGTGAAACTTAAAAACTGAAGGAGATGTTTAATAAGTGTTACACAAAAAGTGGGAATATATTATATTTTCTGATATCAACAAGAACATAAATTGCTCTAAAATGAAACAAATAAATTTAATACAAAAATAAATAAATAATAATAAATACATAAAATAAAATAAAATAATAGTGTGTATGATTCTTCGAACAACAATTAAGCATACAGTGTTGTTTGCGTCAATATTTTTCATGAATATCAATTACCATTGATTCCTTAAAGCATATGTAAGCCCATCTAGGCTTTAAGAAGGAAGTTGAAGGTCTGTGTGATTTTTGAGAACATTAGAAGTAGCGCGAAAGATATAAATTTAAGTATTTGGTTCATTTACGTCACAGCTAATTATTACAGTACATACATTTCATTAAAATTAGTCAAAATATTGGTTATTTTATTAGGGTTTAGAATATGATATTTGTGAGGGATGAGGCTTCTACCGTTCTTTTCGGTGTTTTCCTACGAACTTCCCTTTCTGGACTCTCCTCGGTGGGGTGGTCTCTTTTTGACATCTCGAATTACATCCGTCTCGTGGGGGAAGTGGAGTTTTCTCACGGTGAAAGGTTGCCGAGGCGAGGACAGAAGACAGAACCTGGTAATATTTAGGGGTGCACGTGTGCATAGGAACACTGTTGTGCTATCCACAAAAGGAAGCCAATTTTTCAACTGTGTGGCACGAAAACATACCACTAGCAACAGGCCTAACAAGTGCGTTCCGCATACGCTCAAACAGTTAATGGGCCTTCAATGTAAGCGTCAGTTAGAAATATAAAGATATTGCTAATTGAAGTAGCATGCATACAAACAAGATAGTCCGGTATGTCATCTTTGTACCTGTGAATTTTATTTGGAAAAATATACTAGAACTTTTCATTATACATGATAATTTAAAAAGTAATTTGAGTAATTTAAAAATTTGGGTTCATCAAATTCTTGTAAATGTAGTGGAAATGTTGAACACATGCTTCTTTCGTGCTTTAATAATAGGAGAAAAAATTTAATTGGCACTTGAAGACATTAATATTGATTATCCACCAGAATGTCACAAGCTTGTTACCAACAGAAATAACTTAGACACGTTTCCAGATTTATTGTAAAGAATTGTAATCAATCATAACTCCCAACTTTCTCTCTCTTTTAATTCCTTTTGTAATGTATTTCGTGCTTACTACTGTAAGATTCTTGTGATTCTTAGTATTAGACGGTTAACTGGGATTGTTTTCAATAAAAAAAAATATGAAGCAATATAATGTGTTTATTATAAATTAATAAACTATTAAATGAAAATTTATGTAGAACTTTATTCAAGAAATTTTACTAATTCAATTCCTTTTCATACAATGTAAAACTTTATTGTACTTTTAACACCCTTTTATAAGCTTCACTTGTATGTAACGAGATCGATGAATTTCATATTTTTACCCGCTTTAAAAGGTCAGATCAATTTGATATTTTTTTCTCTTGTCCAAGACCGATGACGATACATTAATCTAATAATTTTGCTCTAATGTCCTGATCAAGATCATCAGGATTGACAATTTCCCATTTTTAGATCCCATATCACATCTGGCGACTAATTTCAGATCTCATTTCCAGATTTAGAGACTAATTCTAGATTATGAGACTAAAAGATTAAGTTGCAACTTAGTTCGATTAACTATAAAAAGGTGTTTTTTTAGTTTTATTAAAGTATAATTTTTGATGGCAAATACAACTAGCATTATATAGAGACCTATTTTTTTATATTTATTAAATGCACAGATCAATACATTTTACTCATAGCTGTAAATTAATAAATATTAAAAAATAATTTTACATCGTCTATAATTCATCGTTTTCATGAAATGTTTTCACGAAACTCAGGATAAGGTCTTCTGTAAAAAAGTAACTTAAACAATAACCTGAAATTCAATATGATATCAAATTTTGTTTTATGCATTATAAACCCAAAAAGCCCTAACATACAGCAGTCCTGTCACGAAATCATCTTAGGGATTCAAAACCAATATTCCCTTAGTCTATCAGAAGTTACTTTAGAAGGGAAAAACGGAACTACAGAAAAAGAAAAAAATAATAATAAAAAAAGATCTAAATTTGATCAGAACAAGAGCAACATAATAATTTCTTTTTCCAAAAAAAAATATTAATAAAATGAAATCTGGCATGACAAAAAACAGAAAAAAGAACTTTCTGTAAATTTTTGTCTGTTGGATTATTCGTCTTTACTTCCTTCATTCTTCCATCATTTTGAAAATAAATTTTTTTCCCTTGTACGGTTCACCTTCAGATTTTCCTTTCTTACTTTGTGACATTTCTTTCGACCTGATGTTTTACGAGGTAACTTTCTTTTTTCCTCTGCTAGGAGGTATAAAAGGTTCCGTTTGTTTGCCAAGTTCTGATACGAAATCTCCGTCGTTATTAGATGTCGGTATATGTTCTGAATTCCAAATGATTTTGGAGAAAGAATTTATGTTCTAGATTTTGGTGACAAAATAAGTATTTTTAAAAAAAAAAAAACAACAAGTAATATTTTTTATGCTTTCTTATTGAAAAAAAAAATCTATTAAATGAAACCTATAAACTGTGTCATTAACTTAGTAATTTGAGAAGGGGTTTATAAATTTTTTATGTAAATATGCATCATCTGCAGAAATTTAAGCTGTATTTATCTTTTCTATATTACTTATTATGAAGAAATTCATTGCAAGCCTTTATACAGAGTGGTCCCGAATTCATGGTAGAAATTTTAAGGGTAGTTATAGGACATTGTAACAATCATTTATTGCAGTGCTTCTCAAATTTTCAATATTTGCGACCCAAAATTCAACCATAATTTTTATTGCGCCCCCCCCCCTTTAAATAAAAATAACCATGTATTGTATTAAATAATACTATACTTGGACATTAAAGTTGCAATAAGATTTTTTATTAAGTGCCAGGCGTATATAAACGTCTCGCTCAGTCTAAGCGTTAATTGCTCCTGACGTATATATACGTCTTTCCGAAGTACGATCTTTTCTGCGCACTGTTATCCATAAAATTATTCCGAAGACTTTGGAATGCAATAAATGGACCTTGACAGAGATTGCAAAGGATTTACTTATTTCAGAGGATTTCCTTATTTATTCCTCCCCCCAATACATTACATACGCTTGTCTACATGGAAAACGGTGGCATTGAGGAGCGAATCACGTAACTTTCAATCGGCAGTTAAAGGATTAATTATAAACCGTACAAATTATCAAGATAAGTGTTAATTTTTGTATATTACTTTATATATGATAAGCCCATGGGGTCACTAATAGTTATTAAACTTGTTCTTAGTATTATTAAATAATTATAAAATACATTGCACACTACTGATCATTTATAAATGTATTATATCATTGCAAATGTCCGAATGTATTTTGTTTGTTTACTTTCAGTAAATTAATAATTTTTTAAAATAATCTTTCGTTTTCAATTTTTCAATATGCTTGCACCCCTCGTAGAGTTATCACGCTCCCTTGGGGGGGGGGCACGCCCCACAGTTTGAGAAAAGCTGATTTATTGCATAGGAATTTATGGGCGCAAGTTACGGCACAAATACAAAAAATAAGAGGTGAAAGGAAAGACAGAGTATTTATTGCAATCGTCGTTGATAAGTGTAATATTTACAGTAACTGTTCATAACTGCTCAGCATATGCACTATGGCCGTGGGTAGCCTAGTGTTTAGAGCATCGGACTCCAGACCGGAGGGCCTGGGTTCGATGCCCGATGCCACAAAATACCACCGAGTTTCAGTTCCATGCCAAAATTGTGTAGGTGGAGATAGGTGGTGTCGCCATCTATCGTTAAGAAATCCAACCTGTATCACAGGGTATGGTAACATTCATTCCTCCCCTTCGGGAAGGACACGACAACAACAACAACAACAACATATGCACTATGAAGCACAGCTGCGGCGCACATTGCTGTACCATCCAATGGCAATCGGAGTAGATAGTCTGCCGGATTCAAAACTTGTACCCCCTCAGGGGGCTCACCTTCTTTACGTGAGTACTGGTGTCACAGTCCCGAGGTGCCCTAGTGATCTTTTCCTTTTCCCAAGGGGTTTACTGTCTTTGGTAAACACGGGCTTCACGAACCCGGGGTACCCTAGTGATCCTTCTCTATTTTCGACCCTCTTTCTTGTCATTCTATTCATTCTTTCTTTCTCTTCCCGTCTAGATCACAGATATTAAAACAAATGTTTGGCGCAGTATAGCCGAAATCAGCTCTTGCTCCAATAAACCCCACAATCACTCACTCATTTAAAACTTGTACTCGCTAAAAATGGAAGAGGAGTAACCGATTTTCGTTTAAAATTCTACAAACTGTTACGTGATGAGCAACAGCTCTTGATAACTAAGTCTGGTCTATCAGCCAAAACGTTCCAGTCGCTTTTTTCTTTCCAGTCTTGGACTGCGTGCAACTAACTCTTCGTTGCCGAGCATTATGTCTGGAACGAACGTGTTTCATGAAAATGACGACATAGCCGATGAAAAATTTTGTGATTAGGCATTCGTCGATGAGGCAACTGCTCATGATACATTCGTAGAGCAGCTCTGCCGTTACCATTAGCACGGGCATACACGTAATGCATGTCAACCTTTTTGGCATACATGAAGTCTCTTACTGTAGACGTCGGCCCAATTGCGAATGGCGCTTTTCCCTACTAAGATGCATCAAGTTGAGCGGTGAATAGACATCTAATGTCCCTTACCGGCAACGCAACTAACTGATAACTCTATTTTTCTTTTCTTTTACTTCCCCCATGTTTGTGCCTCACCAAGTCACTTGCGCCAATACATTCTTATACAATAAATGATTGATACAGTGTACTGTATAAACCTTTAAAGTTTGTGTCATGAATTCAGAACCACCCTGTATATGTATTAAACATCGCTTACATGTATATATACTTAAACACTATATATTATTTTAAAAAAATAATTATGCACGTTTCTTTTGAAAGTTATCTATTCATTTTACATATCTTACCAATCACAAAAAGAAATCTGCAAGGAAAACAGGGGAAGAAATTATTTTTCAGGAATATATTGTATTATCAACTTTAAAAAATGATTTTATATTAAAACTAATGAATTTTTTAACGATATTTTCTAATTAAAAGCACAGGAGTAATTTTAAACGTACATTATTTCATAACTTGTAATTTTAAGCATATACTACCATATTCGTCCTTAAATTTAATTAATGATAACATCTTTTTTTTGGTGACTTTTTTGTTTGAAAAAGGATGTTCATTTCATTGCTCTAGGTGAGTTACGCACCACCTAGTTATACCATTTCAAGGTCATTGATCCCCATAAAATGTGCAAAAAGACAGAATAATTTGAAAAATGCCTTGAATTTTTTTTAAAAAATAGGGAGAAAAAATAAGAAATTACAAGAGAAAATATTCTGGGATCGGAAATGCACTTCGCTATTTTGAGGTTATATTACAGAGAAAATAGTACAAGGCTCTTGGCTCCTGGATAAAGTTCGCAATATAGAAATATTCATAAAATAGAAGCTCGTTATAAAGAGGTTCGACTGTGTATATATATATATATATATATATATATATTGCAAAAATATACAATATATATATATATATATGTATATATTCTTTGGTGAGTGGTTGGGGTTTTTTGCTGATTTATTATTTTCTCATTATAAGGTGATTTTAAGGCTGTTAAATGGAGGAGGTATCATTTGGCATTTGGATACTCCCCTTTATTTCACATTTAGATATTTGAGTTTAAAACGGCTAACATACATACACTAAGAAAAAAAAGAGAAACGATTATAGTAACGTTATAAAAACCAGTGACGGCCGGTGAGTTTTCCCTGAAAATAAGAGTATGTGTACCAAGCGGCATCTGGAAGTTCAAACACTCAAATGACTCCCAAAGACGCCTTTTTTAATTCGCACACATAACAGGACGATGATGTCTTAAATAAATCTTAATTTAAATGCGTTGAGAGGTTTTAACTTATAGGAGATAAAGTTACGATTTCACCCATTTAGGTGGGTAAGCTAGCAGTCAATTATTTACGTGAAAGTCCTGGAGGTTCAAGACCATTACAAATGAAAAGCTTGACAGATGAAATTAATGTAAATCATTACACACACACACACACACACACACACACACACACACCACACACACAACACACACCACACACACACATTTATATGTATGGTGCTGGCATAATACTGTAAAATTTTAAACATCACATTGACAAATGGAAAAAATTAATCAGACTACATTCATATGAAAATGCATTAAATAAATTCCTATACACAATTTTCAGAAACACGCATTAAAAAGCAATATTAAAATAATAATTTACTTATAATTTAGGGAAGATTTTCTCGTACAATAGCTGAATTCTCTGTAAAAATTAGTAAATTTTCTTAAATAATTTTAATTCTTTTAAAAGAAAAAGCCACTTTAAAACTCACGGCTGTTTTCTTTTATAAAAGATTATTTAAAACTAAATTGAATATTCAATTGAATCCCAGCATTCAATGAGGATCATATGAACAGCAACACAACGCTTCAAGCATATCATTATTCATCTAAATAAATTAAATTCCTTTGTGAAATAAAATAAAATAAAATAGAAATTGGTTTTAATATTATTTTTCCTTTTTGTATTCAAAAGCTTACGCTACGAAGCAGGAAGAAAATACATCATGCTGTTTCCCAGGAAAACCCTCCGAGCTTCCATCAAACAAATTTCTCAAAAAACAAACATTATTCCGGAATTTTTGAGTTCGTTTCTATGGCAACGGATGAATGCTATTTATAGAAACTTCGCAAACCTCATGGGGAACTTAAGCTTACATTCCTTGAACCTCCAATTATTGGATATTTAAGAGCCTCTTTTCATTTTACTTCTAAACACCGCGATTACAGTTTTCAGTTCCGATAAGTGCTTTTGCAAACTTGTGCAGAATGATATTTTGCATTGCCATTTTCTTATTTCGCAATTGAATAAAACTTCCTTTACAGAATTCATGTTGAATTACATGTCTAGCTTGGTAAAAGACGGAAGATGAGCGTGTAATAGCTTATATGATATTCATAACATTTCTTATACACAATTTTCATATATTCCTCTATTTTCTAAAAGTTTTGCTTAGACAAATTCTTCACGTAAAAGTATCCTCCATGAAAGGGACCCAATACCCTAAAATGGATTCAATATATTTATTTTTCTAATTACCTTATTTTAATTGTGTGACGTTTTTTTAAACAAGCTTACAAAATTTTGCAGCTTTAGCTGCGTTATTCAGACCGTTATTTAATTCTTCTTAACAGAATGTAGAAGCGAAAACCGAAATTAATACACGCTCTTCATTTTCTTTTTCATTTATTTTACTGACTTTTGAAACTTAAAATGGCTTTTTCTCAGGTTTTTAATTTTCATGATAATCGTATATTTAAAATGCTAAGGCTTTTTTTTTATTATAAGACTTTGAAAATTTTCTTGTTGTTTTGTATAATGATTCAGTGCATAGAATTAAGATTTCTATGTGAATAGTTATTTTTTTAAAAAAAAATCGTTATCTACTTTTTATTGTTGTTGTTCTGTCTGACACGAAACCAATTGTAAATATAAAAGTATCATGCGTAATCATGTACAGAAATGTACGGAAAACTTCTAAAAATATTTCAGAGAACCTTTTCGAAAATATTTTAAAATATATAGAAATTGCAGAAATTTTAAATAATGGAATACTTTAAAAAATTCAAATTTAGTTTAATTTTTTGTTAAAAAAAATAGTTTTTTTTCTTTTGAAACATATATTCTATGGGTGTACAAAAAGAGTGCATGTAAAAATTTGCATTTAAATATATAAATAAAAAATATGTATAGTGTTCCTTTTTCTTAATGCTATATACAATACACTTTTCTTAAAAATTAATAAATTGAAGGCAATATTTTAAAAGTAATTCACGAGATTTTCAATATAATATTAATTAAGTAATTCTAAAAAAACATTTAAATGAGCTATTTTAAAATTTTCCAAAGATAACATTTTTACACATTTTAAAAAATACTTATATATTTAATTTTTTAGTTATTCTTAATGATTTTTATTTCTTGGATGAATAGTTGTTATGATGATTGGATAGCTTAGATAATAACTAGTATGAAACTCAAATAGAAGTTTTCTTGAATTTTAGTATTAACATTTGTAAGTAAATTTTAAAAAAAATTCAGGACACTTCTAAAAGTATTATCTTTGATATTTTAATAACAGTTATAGAGAGAGAGAGAGAGTGAAATGTCCAGACCTAAATCCATTCTAACTTTTATATGAAAACATTCAAATAAATTCAAATCTCTGTTTTGTATAAAAAACGCCTTATAGAAAACACTTGCATCGTAATAAATTAAACTCTTTTGGAATTTGTGTAAGGGCATAAATTTTGAGACTGATAACATTAAGAGAACTTTAAATATCTTTAAAACTAATTTGGTATGATAATCACGTTTTGGAACCAAATTTTTCAACTGGTTCTCCCACGAAAATGTAAAATAAATAAACAAGAAACATTTTTTGTGTGCTAATTTTAGGCCACTGGGGAGTTTTAAGCGAAATGTAAGGGTAAAAAAAAGAATAGTGTTGGTGATGTTTGCATCGGCTGATATTGTCATAATTTGTGAAGCTAAAAAAATGTAGAATCTACCTAATGGTATCCCACTACTTGCGACAACTTTTTTTTTAGATGCAGATATGTTAATTTTTTTGTTGTTTTTAGATTTGTTCAGTACATTTTAAGAAAAAATTTGATAAAATTAAGAAGATAGAAAGAAATTATTATTACTATAGTGGGAAAAAATCGGTAAAAATGTACAAAAAAATGACATAAACGGGGTCCATTCTGTACCAAAAGTTTATGAATAAATTTTCAAAGTTTCAGTTTTGATGTCTTTCTATGTTATTCATTTTTGAAATCACCTCAGGATAAGAGATATTTTAAATTTTACAAAAACTAGAGCATTTTATCTTGGTTATTATATGAAATTGCTTAAAATAAGAATGATTATACTAACATAAGGGATTGTAAATTTTGTAATATAATAGTGATTGATAAATCGAAAGTTTAAAACACCTTTACTATTGTATAGAACATACACAAAAAATTAATTATTTATTTTCAAAATTTTTTGAGCAATCGCTGTTCCCGTGGGGAAAGCGAACAGGGATTATATTCACATAAGGGACTGTAAATATGAAGATGAAAAGACTTCTACTATTATACAGAACACATATACAAATAATTTCAGTATATTATTTTTAAAAAAAATTTAGTAATTGCTGGCACATTTGATTATTTTCAAAAAATCATATTTCGAATAAAACGCCGTTTCCAAGTATGACATCTTGCCTAAAGTAATGGCATGCACTTTTACTAAAACACTTGTAGTTTTTGTTCTAGTTAGCGGAAAGTAATAAACGTGGTATTTTTACAAAGCTAATAAGATGGTCTTTAAAATAAAATTATGATAAAAATTTCAAATTTTGCCAAAATCCCCAATTTTAGGGCAGTCAGATAGTAGATACCTTAAATAAGGTAAAATTGCATTCCGTTTAAAATTTTTATTTCTAAAGTAATTACAAAATACTTCATTTCTAATTTAGTTTATTATGTGATGAATTTAATGCCATTATGGTCAAATTTGTTGCAAGAGATAAATATTTTGAGATATTTATCAAATTCTATTTACTTCTGGTATTACTCTCGGAATACATTCCGTTACGTATTTAATTCTATATTTGCCTCAGACTATATGAATAAAAATGCATTCAATTAAAACTGGAAACTAAATGCAATTTTTAAAATCCCACCCATCTATGCATGGTATTTTAGAACCAGACCCCGTTAGTCTCACAAATATTCCTAATTCAATATTCCTAAAAGCCAGTAGAAAGCTTTCTCACGCTTTTTGAATGGCCCAACAAAGCTTTTACTTTCCAAAAGTGCAAGAGGCCCTTTATTGAATGTCACTGGTGCAAAGCAGATCAGGCTTGCTCCGCTCATATACTAAGATGTTAGGATTCCCCTTTTCTTGAAATTTTAAAGGACGCCATTTTATTTTTGTAGGTTTTTGGTTTTCATAGAAATAATGCAACGTATCTATACCATCTGGGATTAAGAAGAGCGATAAAATAAAAATAAAATATGTAATATGTTTGCCAAATAAGGTCTTTTGATAAAAATTTTCTTTATATTTTAATAAATTGATGAATTATTGAGATTTCGTCAGTTTTTACGAGGAGTCTCATTTCCTTCATTTTCTTTTCCATTGCATACAATCTAAGTGTTATTGCCTGGAGAGTAACTAACTGTTTTAATATTTTGTCTTGAACTTTACATGCATTTTCATCTATAGTATTGCAACGTGTACTATTCGGGTTTTTCTACTAATCCTCTTGGAGAAACAATTCTGTGTGATTTTAGTTAAAAAACCGCTTTCCATAGAGATGATTTTATTTTATTCAAATGTTTTATTTTATCCTACGCCTGTCTTCAGCATCTCTGGCATTAGTCAACGAGCAGCCCAATAAAATGATGACGAAGCATAAAAAGAATTAAAATTTGTCTCCGTAGATTTATCTACAAAAAACTTTAAGACAATAGGGCAGTGTCTGAGGTGGTCACCATCCATTTCACCCTGGTTGCACAGAGGACACCAAGCAGAATCCTTCAGTCCAATGCGATGTAAATGCCTTTACAAGAAGTCATTTCTGGTAAGCTGACGAAAGCAAGCAACTCCAACAGATCGAGGCAGGGAACTGGGAACTCTATCACTTTTATTAAGCAAGATATTCCACCTTTTACCTGCAGCTGTTTCACCATACAGGGAGACTCTATTAATTTGCAGTTTACTTATTCAAATGTAATTACTATTTAAACTCTGACAATGGGTATGTGAGATTAATGGTTAATCGTTGATCCTTAATCATGAAATTTAAGAATAAGAGGAGATGAATTGCGACTGAGAGGTTACACGTCCTGAAATTAATATTCATCATAGAATCCACCAGGAGTTGTAGAAATTAAATATCATTAGAGTTGACCAATCTAACGGGGTTCGAGAAGGACCGTCTGAAGTTAAATGATTTTCAGAAATTGTACGTGTTATATTAAGTGTTAGGAGAGATTTCATATTTCTCCCAGAGCTAAGCAATATCGTTGTAAATTTTCATAAAGTGCTAAAGATAGAATAAAAATAGCTATTTTTAAGGTCATGTCTGCTTCTTCCCCGAACCCTATTACACCCTTAAAATTTCGGGCCTCACGACAAGTTTTTCAACTTAATTTTTTTTTTACACCTGGATGTGGATTGTCCTCATGATGTCTCAAATTTCAATCTCGGAATCTTTCAAAACCCTCTTTTATTGTAGAATGTTTCATGTGGATACTCACATGATGCTTCTAAAAATCAAGTTTATGAATTTCATTGCTCGAAATGAATTTTTTTCCCCATTTGAATCGGAATAGAACAGAATAGAGCAAATAAGTTACATATTAATACATTTCTTATATATTTGATGTATACTGAAGCTTATGTCAGAAAAATCCTAATGATTATACTACATATATTCATAATGCAGCGATATCGTTTGTCTTAGAGCAGAGTGTTTAGATTGAATTGCATTTATTATTATTCTGTTCCTTAATTATTATTCAAACTGTATTTTTATTATTAATGTGTTTTGTGTGTTCATTTATATGCTAAGCTTGGTTTCTATTCAATTCTTAGTATTAATTGAAATTTATATTTTATATGTATTTTCTGTAAAATAAATAATTTTATTTGTGTGCCTTTTACCAATGACACCAACTGTATTTAGCATTTGCACGATGGAAACGTTTTGTTGTTTTTGGGTTTTTGTAATATAGTCAGTGTGGAATATTCAGTTTCTGTACTATTTTTCCTTGGTTAGTAGTGTGTCAAGTCTATTTTTCTTTCTTTTTTTCTATTTTGGAGATTAAAAAACGAGCTGAAACTTCTTATCATTAGGAAAAGCAACTAAAATTATTCGGGATAAATAACAAGCATGTTTTTTTAAAGCCAAAACTGCTGATATCCGTTTCTAAACTTTACTTTAAGATATCCGTTACTGCCTATTCCGATCAGTTCTTCTTGTAATATGACATTTGTTTTTTCAATGTAATCAAATTAATTTATTGCCTGCTGTGGTAATTACCATAGTCAAAGCATTCTCAAAGCTTGTTTCAAAATCTGAATAAAGGGCATTTAAATGCTGAACGCAGGTTGAACTGTCCTGTTCTTGTAGTTTGCCTGGTGTCCGTCAATTGAGAAACTGGAAAAGTTCACATTGCCCAATATTATACTTCTTTAGCTTAAATATAGCAAGAAATGCTTTTCTTTGTTTTAATAAAAATTATGCGGGAAATTAGCCTATTTCAATTTTGTAAATAACTCTGTTAAATAGGTAAAATCTAGTTTCCGGATGATTAATTATTTTAAAAATTAAAGTCACAATCGGTTTGATAAGAGCTTCTATCTTAGACCCTCTTTTACACCTCATGGACCACTAAATTGTTTTTTCTCTGACGTGGATCCCTTAAAGTTCGTCATAGACTACTGGGAGTTGATAAAGATCATTTTGGGAATCACTGCTTTAAAATATGTTTCTTCATGTAACTAGCTTTCGAACCGAGTTTCAACTTGTTCGCTTACTAACTTGTTAAACCATAACGTTTTTCTTCACTAGTGAAAAAAAAAACAGAATATTCCTACTTAGAACTGTTTAGAGTAAGGGGAATGTGTACCTTAAAAATGTAATACATGTTCAATATATATTAAGTGTTATATAAATAAGTCATTTAAGACACCTCGGTATCCCTAAAATGACCAAAATATAGCTTTTTTAATTTTTATTTAATCGTGTTCTATGTATAATTATCTTTGATTGATATATTACTTTTACATATCGGAAAGTTAAAAGTTGGATAAAAATTCATTTGAAAAATATAAATTAACAATTTAGGCCATAGATTCCCAAACTTTTTTGAACTTGAGCCCCTTTTTCTAATGACTATTTCGATAGCGCCCTCTCCCACTAGAGAAATAAAAGTGTACATAATACATGGTGAAACCAAGAGTTAATTTTAAAAAATATTCTATTACTAATAGAATAGATTTTTTAATTTAATTTTTTTCTAAAGCCCCAATTTTTTTACTTGAGAATCTGAAATCAATATTGCCCCAAATATTTAAATGTGTAATATTATATATTTTAGTCATAGATAGGATATTGTTGGAATTGAAACGGTACTGAATTTTTTTTTCATTTAAAATAGTGGAATAAAAGTTTTAGCTTACCTGGTATAAAGACAGGCTGAGGTTTTGATAATATGAAGTAATTCATAATAGACTGTTGCTTTCAAAATAAATATAAATCGATGGTTTCCGCCTTTAAAGAATCACACGTTAATTCCTTGTTAATATATTTAATTATGTTCCTTGGATAATATACGTAATGAAATGCAGTGGTCGAAAAATTTTTCCTACTGCTCACAAAGACAACACGTGCACTACAGAAATTAAAATGCACTATATCATTCAATTTTATGTATGCCTATCGAAATATGTTAAATTTCGCTCATGGGATATAGAAATGATTTAAATGCATACAGTCAACATAAGTCAACAGTATTAAAGTTTACTTTTGTTAGTACATAATGAGCGTGTTTTTGTAAGTCTTTTGTAGACTACATTTGGTTAATCTGCCCAAGCCCCTCTGTGCCATCTCAACGCCCCCTCATTTTCTCTGGGTCTTTTACTGCCCTCTGAAATCCTCAAACACCCAAAAGGGGGTGTTATTGCCCACGTTGAGAACCTATGTCTTAGGCTATTTGACCTCGTCACCTTTGTAGAAGAAATATAGCGATTTAAAATAAAGTGTTTTAATAAAAAATTTATTTTAAAAGGAGAAATAAAATAACTATAAAAACTATAAAAAAAAGGTGTATTTTATAAAGCAAGATATCGCCGAGGCTTTACAATAATGTAGTTTTTTTTTCTTTGAGAAATGTGCCCATGTAACATTTTTGAATTAAGGCCTTTTGTATTATTAATTTCATAATTTCAGTTCTTATTCCTCATATATTTTTCATACAAATATAATATTTGAACATTTTGTGAAGAAAAAATTAAAATTTCTGTCATTATAGAAAAAAATTAATATTTTTCCCGAATTTTCTTGTGCAGTTTATATTTTCTAAAAATTTATTATTTATAAAAATGTAGAAGATGGAAAAACACAAAAATGCAACTATTTAAAAGAAAACTACATAACTAATGTCTTGAAGTGTTATTTTCAGTTTAATTAAGCTTATTATAGTTATCTTTTTCCAACCTTTAAAGTGGCTTTTCTCAGTTTGTGTTTTTTGATACATTAGTGCATCAAAATGCCACTACTTCCATAATTATTTTCCAATCACTTGCATTTTTTTCTGTGTTTTAAATAGAAATCACGTAACAAAATTAAAGATCCACTTTGCTATAAACTGATATACTTTTTTTAAAAACAATTTAAATGTTATTGGCTTTTTTTGTTAAATTTTAGAATGCACATCAAGATTTTATTTTTTTCTCCAAAATTAAGTAGGTTATTATAAAATCGATCCAAAAATGGGTTGCTTAGAACATCCTTGAGTATATTACAAAAAAATTTAGGTCAAAAATAAATAATTACAAAAGGAGTAAAATTTTAAAATTTTCCAAATTTTCTTCAAAAAGTTTTAATTTTTGAAATTGTGTGAAAAATATTTGAAAAACTTCATCTAGTATCATTTTTTTAATATAAACATTGCATGAATTGCTAAAATATACTTTTTACTTACATAAATAGAAAGCAATTGTTCAAAGGACATTGAGTCATCTTAATTGTATTATAAAACCTTATATTTTAGAAAAGAAGACAGAAAAAATTTACTTAAATGATAAGTAAGTATTTCAAATATATATTGAAAGTAATACAAAAAAGAATTTATTAACAAATTTGTAAAATTTTAATGTGTTTCCAAATAAATTATAAATTATAAATTATAAAGGATTATTCCATTAAAAGAAGCACATTGGGCCGTTTGATAATTGCTTATTTGTATTTTTATGCAACAGTTAAGTTAAGTAGATGTATTTTATTAAGGCACATTTGGTAAAATGCTTTTATATTTTAATGAATACTCTTTTATAATCAGAGAAAGTCTTAATACATAGAATATATTTATTTTAGAAAAATTGTGTATGAATAAATTGCTTCGAGAATTAATTAAATTAACATATTTATTTCCATTTCATGTGCAACTTTCGAAATGTTTCTTCTTTAGGGTTAAAAATATATACACAAATGTAAGTCACGTATAACTAAGAACTCATTCATAACACGTTGCCGCTTGTTAATGTAATAGCTTAAATTTAATAAATTAATTCTTGTTGAGGGGAATTTTTATGTAATCGTCGCAAATTCTATTATTGAAAATTTATTTTTGAGATTAGTTTGGCTTGTATGTGTAGAAATGCATAATGTTGACTAAAACTGTTATTGGGTAATTAGAATAGATTTTTGGATAATCTAAAAGAACAGAAATATGCTAGAATATATTTTCAAGCTATTTACCCATTATAAGTATTCTCAAATATAATGTTAATAAAACCAATTTTAACATAAAATCAGGCTAAGAATAGTGAATGAAGGAATAACTGAATAACTTAATAATGTTTATTTCATTTCAAACATTTGATTTTAGATCAAATTTTAATTTGTCGTTATATAAAACTGTTAAAAAAGGTAATGAACTTATGAAAAATCATAAACATTGTATAATAGTAACAAAAATAACAATTTTTGTGACTGATACATTAATTCATTCACAAAAGTTTGAAGTTTTATAAAACATATATTTCGAATGTTATTGCAATGCAGCTGAAAAGAATCCTCCCTCCTCTCCCAATAATTAAATTTCTCTTTCGAACTTAGTTAACTTTAAATTTTCTATAAATTTATTGTTAAGTTTATTACATAAGTGCCCCCGGCATTATATGTATAATTATTGCTCAACCTTTGCGTTGAGTGCCCGGGACGTATATATCCGTCCTTCCAAAGTACAATTCTTTTCGTTGCACTGATATCATTAAAAATATTCCGAAAGCTTTGGAATGTAATACAATGACATTGACAGTGTTTACGAAGAATTTACTTATTTCAGAGAAAAATTTGCTTGTTTGCGCCTTTTGCCCTCCAATACACCGCATATACGTGTCTATGTGAAATACGGTGGCACCAAGTAGCGAACCACGTTACTTTCAATCAGCAGCTAAGGGGTTAAATAATTTTAAGGTTCACACACAGATACGTTTTATTTTAGCGAGGTGTCATAAAAATTCTATTTTTTAATTACAGTTTTTTACATGAATTTCTTCAAATGAGGCTGCGGATTGGCAATTACCATTACAGACCAAATATATTCCATGGGAGCTAGTATCACTTTTTAGGGTGGCACTATATAGGTGGATATAAATGGCCCCAAGACAATTTTGACACCCCCTTTTTTCCCCAGAGGGTGGCACCTGACGATGAAGAACACCCAAGCCAAACAGGTTCTCTACGGATCTTTAATATGCCACATAATCCTAAGCCATGGACGTTGTCGATTTATTTCATCATGGAAATCCACTGACTTGGATCAGGGTTGAATACTTAAGTTTGGATGTATAAGTCTAGTGTGTAACCAACTGACCACCAAGCGCCACCCAGCTGACTTTTTACATGAAATAAATTATAAAATTTAAATGAAACTCAAGAACAATAACAAGCAGTAGTTTAACTGTTAAAATAACTGTCAGTAAACAATATTTGACTCGACTAGTACTCTACAAAAGAATAAAATTTGTATTTTATATTGCCAACACATATCTCTTTAATATTTAGCACTGTAGCAAAATATTATCTTTTGCATTTATATTCCACGAAACAAATGTATATTTTCTAAAGATTTTTCTTCAAAGATTTCCAGACATTTTTCGATTGACAAAATATGCATCGTGCATTTAATACATGATGTGCTTCAGTTGCTTACAGCAACAAAAGTTTCCCAGTCTGAAAAAAATTTGACTAATATTTGTATTATTCATAAAATGAAACAATATGGGAATAATGGTTTAAGATTTGTCTACTAAGTTAAAAATTAGAACAATAATTTTTGAAATGTTGTATTTTAATAAAATGATATTGTTGTTTTTCCTCCATATCAAAATCACCGAGTCCGAGAAATTTAAACAATAAATTATAGAAAGGTGCCTAACATTTAAAACTTAAAGCTCGATACCGTCAAAAAAGTCCACTAAATATTAAAAAAAAATATCCTTATTTTTATTTTTAGAGGTTTATATATATATGTATATATATTATATAGATATATAACTGTTACCAATAAAATATACTATTAGTAAAAAATTATTACTTAAATTAATATATAACGATAAAATCCAATATACTTAATAGGAAGGAGTTAAAATCGTTGTAATAAAACCTAGAAGATGGTAAAACTTACCTAGCGTGAACGCAACATCAAGTTAATGTTTCCCGCCAATACAAAGACAGTATTACCAGTAACGCATAAAAGTCAAATTATTAGTAAATTAAAATAAAATAAGGAGTAAGTCTACAAATATACGTACGAAAACCTTGAATATTGTTATAAAATTTATTGGATATAAAAAAGGACTTCTTAACATACACAATGATACTAATATAAAATAAAGTGTATTATTAATTTTATCAAACATGTATATACAGGGTGTCCAGCCTTAATGCGGCCCAATAGTTAATTCCCGAACTGTTCGGTTCAGATATGCACTTTCAATTTGAAAAATGTTTTAAAACAGGTAAAGAATGTTTTTACGTACTTTTCGAACCAAAAACCCGTTTAGAAAAAAATTACAAAAATTAATTTTTTATACAGTCCTCAGGTCCAATCACTTATATTTAGGAAAAGATGCTGTGCACACAAAAACAAAGTAAATACAAAACGTTTCATTTTATTACGATAAAAACTGGCCGAATTATGAAACTTTGAAAATCATACTTTATATCCATTTTCTGGTGTATTTTCAAGAAGCTAGTAAGGGGCCGTCTCCAAAGTGAAATGAGTTGGAACTCTGCTAGGAAACTTTCGCTCTTGCACGTCACTTTTATGTAAATCGTTTTTAAATTTAAGAGCATACGTTAATAATACAATAATTGAGAACTTAAGAAATAAAATTTATTCTGTGTATGGGTAAAACGTAGAAAAAGTAAAATATTTTGGACGAAGAAAACATTTCAAAAGCAGTTCCGAAAAATAGACTTACATGCTGCGGCTTCAGTCTGATTTGCTGCGTTTTTGTTGATCATGACGAACGTTAAAAATCCGTTTTGTAGTCGCTTGCAATTGCATACAGTCGTATTCTAATATTAAGAATTATAGTAGGGGAGAAGGAGATGTATACAAATGAAGAAACTGCGAAATGGTACTCTTTTATGGGCAGTGTAATCGAAAAAGAGAGAGGTGGCAAGACTTTATGCCATTAAATTTCCCACTAGAAGACATCTTAATGAACAACTGCCCGTGCTGTTCAACGCTTGTATAAAACTGGGAGTTGCAATAGACGTATTCCCTGTCTCGTGCCTTCACCATTATTTAAGTTAATTTGGTCATTCTGATATTATAAAGCCCCTAATTCATGATCGGCGCATCATTCCACATTATGCTATAATTTGAACGGCAAATCCTGTATTATTTTGCTGCTATTTGTTAAAACGAGGTGTTTTAATCTTTTCTGTACAAGTTGTATTTCTTTAATTTAATTTTTATTGTTTGCCATACAGCAATACAAATTGTCAATCTATTATGTTTACTACGATGTTTTAATTTTTCTATGATGTTTTTTTTTTGCTCTTTCTGTAGATAGTGAATTACTTTTCTCTAAACTCAATTTATATACGACCTCCTTTTCTGAGCAACTCCGATGCTTCAAATCTATGTAGGCATAACTCGGCTAGTTTTTATCGTAATAAAATGAAACTTTTTGTATTAACTTTGTTTTTGTGTACTGCATCTTTTCCTAAATACAAATGATAGGACCTGGAGATTGTATAAAAATTTAATTTTTGTAATTTTTTTGTAAATGGGTTTTTTGGTTCGAAAAGCACGAAAAAACATTCCTTACCTTTTTTAAAACATTTTTCAAATTGAAAGTGCATATCTAAACCGAACCGTTCAGGAATTAACTATTGGGTCACATTAAGACTGGACACCCCGTATATATATAAAGTATATTAAGTAGCTTAGGTCATTTTGGGCTATATTATTTCTTAGGGTTAAACTATTATTTCCTTTTGATTTTTATAGCTTAAACCATAGATGGAAAATATTTTTCAAGTGAAAAATAATACAATATTGTGATTAGAATTTCTTCCCTGATAAAACATTATTTCACAATATTTACTGGTAAAAATTTTACATTTGAACTTTAAGAAATTTAAATTAATATTCCTTTAAGAATAGACATCGTATGAAGAAAATGAATAAAATCCCCAAAAATGTCCAGCATTTTTTTATTTACTTCAAAATTTAAATTACAATTATAATTTTAAAAAAATTGATTTTATTTATATAAACTTGCTTCATAAAATTAAACAATTAAATCGCGTATTTCTTTTTTGGGGTTGTTATTGAAAGAAATATAATGCTTTTTTATACTTTGAAATGTTCCCTTGAAATATTTTTCTGAATAACAATGTTTTCTATTTGTGAAAAAATATTAATATGTATACATGTGTGTGTAAGTGCGTTCGAAAGTTTTTTGAGTGAATAATAATTTTAAAATAATTTCGATAAATTGTTTTTCTTGTGCTAAATGAAATTAGTAAAGCTTTAGTTTTTGAATGAATTAAATTTTAAATTTTGTGAGATTACATAATATCGTTCATATACACAATGTGGTGTTCTAAAATAATTTTTCAAAATTTTAAAACACATTTATATACAAAGCAATGTAAATACTTTTTTCTTTTTTCTTTTGTAAATTTCATTATTTCATGTTTTTAAAGAGAAAATAAATCTTCTAAAATAGAGTTTCGCTTTATAAAATAGAGCAAAATTCTAAAGGAAAAAAACAACGTAAATGTATTGCGTGTTTCTCATTGGACAGAACTCAGTGGCCAATCAGCTCATGATTGCCAATGTCTACTGTGCCTATCTCAGTTTACTTGACCTCAGGCGCTGGAATGCATGTGCAGATGTTTTGGTCAAGTGTTTAGTCTGACATGAAACCCCCCAGTGTTCAGTTCCTAAGCAAGCTTGGTACTCATATATCAACTCACTGAAGGGATGAGAGGCTTTGTAGACCTTGCCAAGCCCGGGATTTGAAACCCGGACCTGTAACGTGGAGGCGCGATATACTACCACTCAAATAACAAATAAAACTTTAAGAGAATAACTGAGAAGAATTTTGTTTGATATCAATTCATTTTGTACAATCAAATTCCTGTTAAATGATTTAATTAATTTTCTTAGATAAATAAAATTAAATAATTGATTACAGAATAATTACGCTTACACATAGTTCAAATAATTGTCTATTATTATTTTAAATGCGTTAAAAAGAGAATATAATATCATGCTATAAATCTTAATTTTTTTCATAATGAACAAATAATTTTGAAATATTAAATTCATATTAAATTAATTTTTTCCTTCATAATTTTAACAATTTATTAAAATCTAAAACTTACGTAAGATAAAATTTCTATAAATTTTACGGAATTTGGGTAATTTATTTTATGTATAAAAACACATCATGACAGATTTTTATGTATTTAAAAATAGCTTGTTTTCGAATATGTCTGTCGTTTAGTGGAAGCTAAAATCAATCCTGCACGTTCATTCTTTTATTGTACTTCAACTCCTACCACAAGTGCTGTGATACCTTCGTTAAAATGATGGTCTCACGCAAATCGATTTATTTGAATAAATTATGCATATTAGCCAACACGCACAGCAGTTTATTTGAGATGATCCATAAATATATCTTACTGCAGAGCGTGATGTCTGTAGTGCATTCAGAATAGTTTTTAGTCTGTAAATTTCAAAACAATGTTGGGACATGGAGTATTATTTTGCCAGGACACTTTAAATTTTCATTAGTTTATATGTCTTCTTAGAATTAAAATTTATTAGATGTTAAAATTTAAGTGTTAAGTTTGTGAAATTAACTTTGTACTTAAATTAAGTAATTATTTACAATTAAAACTGCTTTAGGATCCGTGATTTTGTAAAAGTGTGTCACGGAATAATTTTTTTAACATTTCGTGTCACTTGAATTAGAATGTACGTATAAAATAGTTTTAAGAGAATTATTGCAATAAAAATTATCCGACAGCAATTTTTCGGCAAAAAAATTGAAGAAAAAAGTGACACATTTTACAACATTCTCCTCTTACAAGAAATTAATTTACGATAATAATAGTGTTCCGATATGTAGCTAAGACTTTTCTACAGAGCCTGAGCTAAAATTTTAGGAAAAATAAACATTTTTTTCCAGATTTTTAATGTTAATTAAAGTAATAACTAGTTTTTTTAATAGAAACTTCTCTCTCACGCTATATTAAAACATGAACTAATACCTTCACAATTATAATTTTCAAAAATCCTAGTTTAAGCTCTGTACAGACGTTTTAGACAAAAATATGCAAACTGCTACTGTTATAGAGTCATTTTCTTAAAATGAAAATGTTTTGAAAATATATAAATTTTTCTTCATTTTTTTTTGCCAAAAAAATTGCGTTTAATAATTTTTACTTGTAATATTCTTAAAACAGTTTTAGATGTATATTCTCTCATTATTCTCATCAATGTAGGCTGGTCAGCTCTAGAGATGGGCCTTGGTCTTCTCCAGAACCTTTTTCCAAGCATTTCTTGTCGCCAGTCAATGCCAGTTGCATACCTTTACAGTCTTAAAAATGTTTTAATGGAGTCCAGCCATTGAACTCTTGGTCGTCCAGTAGTTCTACTACCCATTTATTTATGTTTGAAAATTTGACATGTTGAACTAGTAGTACCAATGGCTAACATAACCATCAAATCTAATTCTACTTAATTTGATAATTTGTATGGCTTTATGTATATCCTTATAATTTTTGTAAATTTCAGCAATTGTTCTTCTATAAAAATCACCTGCTTTAACTCCACAAATAGTTGTTCTCATGATCTTTCTCTCCCAACCGACAATATTGTCCTCTTCTTTCTTTGAGAGGATTCAAGTCTTAAATACACAGGCCAGAACCGAACGTATTGTATAATAGTTTTTATAGCGGTAATTTTCTATGTATTTTTATGTATGATGATCTAAAAAGGTTCAAAAAACATTCTAACTCTGGGGACACTAGATGTAAAAAAAAATATGCATTTATACACTTTTGCAAAGTTGAAATTCTCCGAACGTAGTCAAATACCTCAACAAATACATAAACGAAAAATCCCTCACTAAATGTAATAAAATTATTTTAATAATTATTTTAAAATAATTTTACTTAATCAATTATTTTTATGCTCACCCAAAACCGAATTTAACCAGGGAGCGGTAACGTGGGGCATAGAGTCACCCCACGCTCACGAAATCTCTAATTTTGGGAAAACAGTTTATTTGTTACCAATGTCCTTGTCAGTATCCTCCTATATGACAGTCTTCGTGGGAACTAAAATGTATTTATCATATAACTTCCTCTTTTTGTGGGAGTTGCAAACGTATTATTACAATCTAAGAATACTTGGTGTAACTGAGATCTCCGCGCGACCACTTTTGTTGCAAAACATTTTCTATTAACTGGCTACATTTTCTTCCTTCGAACGACTTAGTAGTTTTGATTTGGAAAACTCATTATGGTTTATAAATGTAAATGAAACGATTCTAAAATGTAAATAAAAAAATAAATGGGCATCTGTATGATCTCTATTGGATGAAATTGAAACTGATCAAACAATGAAAGAACATGATGAAATAATGGATATTTATCATGTCAGTCAAAGTATAAATTCTAGAAAAGTGATGGACATGAAATGCTGGCGTTGAAAGGAATATTTTCAAAAGTTACCTAAAAAGTACATGAAGAAAGATATGAAGCGTAAGGGTTCCACCAAGCACACTGCATCCTGACGAAAAGATACAAGCAAGACAAATTTCAACATGCTATTTCTCGATCATCTAAGGCCAGTACAAGTACAATAACTTGAACAAAATATGACAGTTTTTGCTACAAATATCATTCCTGTATTGTTAGAGCAAAGTTTTTATGATTTGGGCCCTTTATTAAAGTCACGCACATTTGAAACTTCTTGGTTCAGTTTGATTGATATGTTTTCTCGAATGACCAATGAAGAGTTAAAAATTCATTAAAAGTAGGCAAGTATAATAGTTAAACTATTCACTGGAGTTACGATTTTTATCGTGTATAATTAAAATAATTATAAAAAAAGGATTGGGGTGACTCAGTCACCCCTTGCAACCACTAAAGTTAGTATCGAGTACGTACCTTTTGCCGGGTTAAGATTTAATATCGAATCTGTATTTTACAAATCACGAAATCATACACACACAACAGAACGTTTTTCAAAGCTCCCTTTGGTTGGACCGTAGAGGTTTTATAAGGCATTAAGTATTAGAATAAATTAAATACAATTCCAAACGGTTTCATTCAACCAAGAATTCAACTACCCTTTTCTTAATTCAACGAAATATTTAAATAAGCTTAAGCAAAATCTAAAACCTCGTTTAGTTTCAGAAACTAGATATATAAATCTCTAAAACCGGATAATTGTATCAAAGCGTGAAAACACGATCCGATTATTCTCGCTCAAATTCACATCAAATTCTCTTTCGTTTAATGGGCTCAGGAGGGAAAAAATATCTTTCTTACACTTAATTTACTCCTCCCCTGCATATAGGAGAAGCAAGTCATCTTACATTGCAGTAATCACCCTTTCAATGAGACAGGTGGAGACGTAGTCAAATTTCTCGGCAGTTTTTCGTTTGGGGTTTCCTCATTATCTGCATTCACAGGGACCCATTATGTCCTAAATTACTGCTTGTTTGAGAAATAATCAGGAAAGTTCAGAACTAAGGTTCGAGCCGTTATTATTATCTTTCCGGTATTGTATTGTTTATCAGGTGTCTGACGAGGGCTATGCTTTAGTTTTCTTTTGAATGTAGAACAGAATATTTTGGGAGAAGTGTTTGTTGTGTCCCGTAATGATTGTTTTTGTACTGGAAAATAAGATTAAGGGTTTTGTTTTGTTTTTAAATTATTGTCTTGATGTATCCTTATTTTTTTTAAAAATTAATGACATTATTGTTTTGTATATATGCATTAGTTTCGCCCCGACAGTAGAAGAACATAACAATTTTGAGAGAACTGAGTTATTTTTTGAGAAATGATTACTTTTTTTCATGTAATATAAAAATACTTAAATAGCACACGAGGTAGGATTCAAAAGCTCCCGAACTGAGATTTTAACGTGGAAAATATTTGCAGTAAAGCAACTACGACAACATTTCTGTGTTATTTTTGTTCTTCCCCTTTCTAAGAAAAGTTTGTTACAAATCACGTGGTCAGCGGCATCGTATTTTGTAAGCAGATGCACTTTGCTGTCGGGGATTGAAAGAAATTGCTTTTGTTAAGCAAGTAATGAATATTAAATTTTGCTTGGGAAAAAGTGCTACGGAGAATTACGGAATGTTGAAACATGCGTAAGGCTGTGATACATTTTTGTGAAAGCAAAATTTTGAGGTGCATCAATGTTGAGAAGTCAGGGAATGTGTCGGAGACAACAAACGCTCTGGACGTTCTCAGACTTTCCGCACCACTAAAAACATGGAAAACGGTTCTGCGGCGGTATGTAAGAACAGGCTTCAAACAATAGCAGAATCGGTTAGGATATCTTTAGCTACATGCTAATAGATACTGACTACGGATCTTAACCGGCATAGGGTGTGGCAACATATCGTTTCCCGCATGTTAGATGAAAACCAATCTACAGATGAACTTAAAAGTGCATCGCAAGCTGAATTAAAGGACATGTCTAAAAATGGATCCCAGAAATGTCTCGATGATCTTTACAAGACATGGCAAAAGTGTGTTCTTACTTAAGGGTCTTATTTCAGAGAAAGATGTGCTCCAGCAGTTAAGTTTGTAATATTTTATAAACTCAGTCCAAATTTTTGAATATTGCTACGTATAATATTTTTGGATTAAGTGATTTATGTAACAGGTTGGTGCACATGATATATTGAATTTTATTTTAATCTGAACATTTGTCTCTCTGTATTCGTTACGCTTTGATTTTTAGTATAATCTTGTATACAGTGACCATTGTTAAAGTCACATTTTAAACAGGATTTTCTCAAAGTATACCATTTTGTTATTCGTTTTGTACTTTGTAAGAATATGAACTCAACTGATTATTCATGGGATTTTTTTATATGCATACAAACGTGTAATAATGCTGCAAAAACTGCGAACAACTTAAACCGGGAATTTAGGGAGAATATTGGTAATGATCTACAAGTTCAGTGTTGGTTTGAAAAAGTTCAGTCTGAGAATTGTTTGCTACAAAACGAGTCGTGTGGAAGATGCAAAACATATCAGTGAAAAAGGGTGCTCTGAAAGCATTTGTGGTATTGAATCTAACGGTGACAATCACATCAAAAATGGGGATTCTTTTTACCATAAGAGGCCACATGTAAACTAATTAATAATAAAGGAGGCCGTATAGCTTGATGTATCTATAAAATTGATTTTTATAAAATTATTATAGTTTTGGTATAGATCTAGCAATTTTGTGCATTATACATAAATATTATTTAAAAAAATTAAGTCCCTATTTATTATTTGACGTAAAAAGTTGCAATATAAAATATTTTCGTATTCGCATAAGGGGAGAAACTTGTAATAACGTTAATAATTGATTATTATTTATTTCTGAATTTTTTAAATCCATCGATACCTTTGTAACTTTGTATATTTCACAGTTGCTATTTCTTATTTATGTAAGCATAAACACATTTGGCTCAAGATTCATAACGCGAAGCCTTTATTAATCCTCTTAATCAATGGTCCCTAACCTCTGAGACGTAGAACGGTACCATTCCGTGGATCGAATAGTTCCGGGCCACACACGGATAATTAGATTATTTCAATTTTATTAACACTGGTATATTTCTCTCGAGTTTGTGCAACTTTCCATGGAAATCACTTTATATTCCCTTTTTGATATGACTGTCTTTTATTCTGACGGCTTGAATTAAAAATATTAAATCAAAACAATCTAAAATATAAGCAATAAATTCCAGAGGGCCGCGGTAAAATTATCAAGCGTTGACTGGTCCGGGCGATAAAAAGTTAGGAAATATTGCTCTAAATGAGCATATCTGGTAGTGTTGCCATGTTGCACTGGATCACGATCTAACATTTGAAATGTACGATTGGCTATTCCTACGAGCAGTCACTGAAACATACTTTCATTGGTTTTCTAATTGTTGTAAATTATATATTTAAATTTTTACTTTATCTAGTGCCAGCTTTTATGAGAAGATCGCACAAGAAACTCACGGGTGTCGCAAGTTCCCCACATCTGCATTATACTATGAATACTTTGATAAAATAAAAAGATATAATTAAAAACTATACTCTTATTATTTGTTAATCGGCACGACCCAATACTTCGCCAAGACAATGCTCGCTCGCATATACGTCGTATAAAAGAAGCAGAAATTAACTGAATTAAAGTATAAAATTTTACAGCATCCCTTGTTTAATCACTGTATCCAACTAACTTCCCTTTTTTTAAACATTTATAACAGTTTTTTACGGGTTAAACATTATGAGATCGAAAACAATAAAAAAAAAATCCGTATCTGAGTTTATTGATTTTAAGGTCCGACAGACCTAAAATTGTGAATTTCGCCAGAAATTGACAATTTTTTTATGTTTTTATTTTATAGATCACATTATTAGCTTTATAAAAATGCAAACGAAGTTCATTACTTTTCATTTATTAGGACAAAAACTACAAGTGTTTTAGTAAAGGCTGATGGCATTACTTTAAGCAAAATATATGCCATGCTTTAAAACGTGTTTTACTAGAAATGTGTGTTTTTTTAAGAAGCTCAAATGGGGCCAGCGATTGCTAAAAATAATTAACTGAAATTTGTTTGTGTATGTTCTGTAAAATAGTAGAGTTTCTTTAACCTTCAGATTTATCTATCATTGTTTTATTACAAAATTTACAGTCCCTTATGTCAATATAATGACTGATATTTTAAGCAATTTCATATAACATTTTAGATTAAGAGCTCTAGTTTTTGTAAAAATTAAAACATCTCTTATTTTGAAGGTCATTTCAAAAATGAATAACTTAGCAATGCACGAGAATTGAAAAATGGAAAATTTATTTATAAACTTTTGGTATAGAAAGGGCCTCGTTGATGTAATTTTTTTGTAATCTTTTACCAATTTTTTCCCCATTTTTGTATGAATAATTTCATTTTCACTTTTTAATTTTAGCGTATATTTCTTAAAATGTACTAAACAAATCTAGAAACCACAAAAAATCTCCATTTTTGTAAGAAAAAATTGTCACTAGCAGTCGACTACCTTATATAAAGAACAGAATTTCTACAATATACGCATATGCGTATTAAATTCCTGTTAAGAAATGTACATTGAAGCAAATAGATCAACTTTTAATAAAATAAACATCTTTTTAAACGGATAACTTGTTTTATATATTCACATAAAATCTGATATTTCATACGCTCGAACATAATGTGCAATTTTTAAAAATTATTATTTGTAATTAGAAATAAAACTTAAGCCAAATTTCTTAGTTATTGCATTAAAAAAACAGTAAATTACATATATATATATATATATTTAAAATTTGATATTATTATTTTTAAATAGTCATCTATAGTAAAGGTTATGCAATACACACACATTTAATAGCATTGAATGAAAAATTTATTTCTATAGAAGTGTTTGGAAAAAGTATATTTATATTTATTTCAATTGTAAAAAATAAATATTCTTACCTTTGAAAGTAATTTTTGTTTTTATAAATTTTTAAAATAATATGTAATATATATATATTTTAAAAAATCAGTATTGTGTGTGTGTGAAATATTTATGAAGTTCACCATTCCATTTTCAGAATTCAATTCGCTTGTAAATCCCTGTGGTGTAATATTTTCACACATATTTAAATATATACTCCTTCTATTCTAAATAAAACTATCCTTCACTTCAATTTCAAAAACACAATTTTCAGCTTCAAAATTGTGTCACAATATTTAAAATAAGTTTAATATAAAGTATGATTAAAATAAAGCATTGAATTATTAAAAACAAATATGAAACTTATTATGTATAAATGTGTTTTCTTAACGTATACGACTACTTGCGACAACTTTTTTTTTTAAAGATTGGAAATATGGGGCATTTTGTGGTGTTTTAGATTTATTTGGTATATTTTAAGAAAAAAATGCTAATATTAAGACGAGAAAAAGAAGTCATTATTACTAAAATAGGGACCAATTGGTAAAATTTTACAAAAAAATTACATAAACTTTGTATAAAAATTTATGAACAAATTCTCCATTTTTGAACATTGGTGTGTTAGTTGTCCGGATAAGAGGAATTTTAAATTTTTCATAATCTAGAGCAGTTTATCTTATTTATTTTATTTAATTTGCTTTAAAAACAGTGACATTTCCATATGGGAGTGTAAATTTTGTCATAAAACAGTATTTGATAAATCTAAAGGTTAAAACACTTCTGCTATTATAAAGAACATGCAAAAAATTTCAGTTAATTATTTACAAAACCTTTTGAGCAATCGCTGACCCCGTTTGAGTATTTTCTAAGAAAACACAATTCGAGTAAAACTCATTTTAAAGTATGACATCTTGCTCAAAGTTGTGGCATCTGCTTTTACTAAAACACTTACAGCTTTTGTTCCAGTGAATGTAAAATAAAACGCATGGTATTTTTATAAAACTAATAAGATGGCCTATAAAATAAAGTAAAAATAGTTTGTCAATTTTTGTCAAAATTCACGATTTTAGGGTAGTCTGATACTTTAACGTTGATCTAAAAAAAACAAAACGAGGGCTATTGACCACGAGCCTTGTAATTTTGAACGACGTTCTACGATGACACCTAAGTTGGCACCTATCTCTATAAATTACCACACGACTGCAACGGGAGGAATTTTATCCTCGAAATACTTAACTTGCATCAGTACCTCTACATGATGGCTCTTCAGTACCGGAACACTCGAATTCATGAGACACTGGCTACGAGTCCAAGACCATAGCGACAGAAGGATAATAGGCAAATACCGCGAATTCTATTAAAAATGCTCTTATCTTCATATAAGTTCCCAAAGTTGTAGCATATATATCTATTTCTTACATAATATCTCCGAAATGAAAAAAAATTAATACGTAATCAATTTCATGACCGTAAACATATAAAGTGAAAAATCCAATAAACATTCATGTATTGAATATGAAATGAGGAGTTTGTTTTACACCATACAAAAAAGAAAAATTCAGACAAAAATAACTTACATAAGAAATTAAACAACATTTTTATAGAGTAGGGAATTCAGAACATTGTATTGATAATGGTGCATTTTTCTATTTGCAAAGGCATTTCGATTCTTGTGCCTCTATTCTTTAAAATTATACGAAAACAATAAAATGGACGATTTTTAACTAAGCTAGTTCTTTTAATTATTAGAAAATAGTAATAGTTATTACGATTTTTTTTCAATGTTGATAAACTTAGAGATGATACTTTTGAATAGTTAATTAAATATTTAACCATACTTGTTGATCACAGACTCCTTATAGCTACCAAAAATGTAAATATCTGAAAAACTAATCAAAATTGATTAGCAAGTAATCACATATTTCAGTGTTTCTCAAACTTTCAATGCCTGGGACCCAATTTTCAATCATAATTTTCATCCGTACCCCTTCACACGATAAAAATATACTGTGCAGTAATAAAGCACTTTTGAGGTTAAAACTACAAAATACACGATTTTAATCATAAAATTTACAAATTAGCAAATTCTGTATATGACAAGCCTATGTGAATCACTAGTAGTTTTTAAGCTTGTTTTTGATTTAGTGTTGCGATTTTAATTATCAAATACACTGGGCAGTACTGATACATTTATAAATATATTATATCAGTAATAATGTGTATTCTATTTTTTATTATGTCCGAATGTATATTTTGTTTTGCTTTCTTCTTTTTTAAAACCTTTGTTTTGACTTTTCGATAGGCTCACGCCTCCCTCGCAGGGAGGATCGCCCCTCAGTTTGAGAAGCGCTGACATATTTTAATATTAAATGTAAGTACAGTAATACCTTTGCTTACGCTACCCCGATTTACGTTAACTCGAAATTAAGAAATTTTCAAATCTTGTCGATTCGAATTGGTAAAATTGCTTAAATTGGTAATGTGGTTGAAGAAGTTGTCGATCTTGCCCAGCAAATAAATTTAGTAGTGGGTATTGATGGTGTTCAAGAACTGCTGGAATCCTACTATCAGTAGCTGACAATTAATGCATATAGAAATGTATTTGCAAGAACAAAATATGGAAGATTTTGAGTCATTAGACCCAGGTTGAATCAAAAGATTGAATGCTGGTTGAAAATCTGGTAGAAAACCTCAATTTTCTTGATAATGGTTTACAAATTTTAGAAAACATTGACTCCAATGATAAGGTTTCCCCCCAACAAAACAAGGATTGCAAAATTTATTAGCATGTTACGAGGAAATTTTGAGGGGGGAAAATAAAATCTTTGAGCCGGGGGGCAGACTACTTTGTTAGATGTTACGAAACCTTCTACATTAAATGACTTCGGTTAACGATTTAATATTGTGTTATCTATTTTAATAAACCTTTTTTTCTAAATTACAGTAGAATGTCGTTTATCCGAACGTTTATTATCCGGAGCGCCATACATCCGGACGTAAGTCCGGATACATTTTTGAACAGTGCAATGTTCAACAAGTGTTTCGCCTGAGGCCAAAAAAGACGGGAAAACACAAGGTGAGGGATTTTTAGGGAATTTCAGTGGTGTGATTTGGAAAAAATCTGCGCGGAATATTAGGCCAATTTGTTCCCAAGTGGGGGCGTGTATGCGTGCTCTTTTGTTATGTTTTGTTGATATAGAAACCTGGATGGCATGCATGCAGAAGTCTGTGTATTTCAATGATGACGAGATTGTTACTTTCGTGCAAGAAGAATCCGACCCTGTCAACGATGAAACGGATGAAGACGAAGACAACAACGAAAGTAGCAAGGGTCCATCAAATTCTGACGCTTTTCCTGCGTTAGAGACAGCCATGGAGTTGTACGATCAACAATCAGAGTGCTTTCCTACTCAACTTTTGCTGCTGAAGAGAATCAGAGACCTTGCAGCTAAAAAACGAAGGTGTACAATGGAATAAGTGATTATTTTCCACAATAAAGGAAAAATTGCGACATCTTGCATCTATTTTGCTTTTTCTTCAAGTACGTGATGATTTTAAATATTTGTTTAGTGTCCGGTTTTATATATTGCATAGATCGCATTTGGTCTTCTGTTATTCGAACAATCGCGTATCCGAACTGAGTCCGGTCCTGATTGATACGGATAAACGACATTTTACTATACTCTTTTCAGTCAGCTCTGGCCCCAACTACAAATAATTTACTGTAGAACGTCGTTTATCCGAATCATTTGGGACCGGACACCATTCGGATACGCGATTGTTCGGATAACTGAAAACTGAATGCGATCCATGCAGTATATGAAACTGGACATTCATGCTGGAATCATATGCGGGAAACGTGTTGAAGTAAAAGCAAAATAGGTGCAAAATGTAGCAATTTTACCTTTATTGTGGAAAATAATTACTTATTTTTCGCTGTGCCATTGTACACCTTCGTTTTTTCCCTGTAACGTCTCTGATTATCTTGGTCAGGATATTTCATGTTTCGGATAATAAACGTTCGGATAAACGACGTTCTATTATATATATAATTATATGCGAAATCATACCCCGATTTACGTGAATTCGACTTACACAGTTATCAATCAGTCTTATATGTACGGGGTATTACTCTAATCTCAATAAAAATCGCAGCACCAAACAGAGAACTGCAAAGAACCCGTAAAATAAGTATTTCTCTAGATTTAGTTACCTCACGTAAATACTTCTGTGTCTTAACAAAAACAGAGTGCCTTTTTATCTCAAATCAGCACGTACATCCTCTGATTCTATCATGGGAATCGATCCCTGAAGATATCAAACAATCCACTAGGCAGTTTTTAGAAGCTAGGGTACAATCTAGTTAAGATGGATAATAGTATCTGTATTTATACTGAATATTGTAACATTGTATCGTTAGAGGAAAAAAACTTTATAGCTAATGTGTATCTTAATCTAACAACAACATTTGTATCATTTCTTGATATTATTTCGTATTGCATGGCAGTGAATTATCTAAACAGAGATATTTAATTGATATAGCAGAATATTAAATTTAATTTCTGGTTAGTAATTAATAAATAAATCTTAATTTGCATAGTATTTTAAGTATTAAATGTTTTTAAATTCTCAAAAAAAAACTACTTCTTTGCATAATTTTGCAGCATTTGTTCCACTTTGTATGTTTCAATTATATTTAATGATTTAAAATTTCAAAATTTTTATTAAAATTGTAAATTTTGATTTTACATTCAATTTGTATCAATTGTGGATTTGATGCTAATTATGTCTTAATATACATTTTTATGTGAAAAATTCAAATACTAAGCCATTTTACATACATTTCAATATGTGTAGCAAACGCTTCACTACTTTAAATCATTTTTTGACAATACTTAAAGTAACTTTTGTATGTTTTTTATATATTTTTATTCCTTAAATGTTTTTTGAATTACAGGATTACAGCAACAAAATTTTAAAGAAGGCATATTTACAATTTGTAGAGAAGATTTCGAGGAATTACATTTCTCACAGATTGGGCTACAACAATAATAAAACCTTTACTTCAGATTTTATATTATTAAATTAATCCAATTAACATATATATATATATATTCAAAAGTCATCTCTAAGATGATTTAACCCAATCCATGCTCATATTATTTCTGGATTATGGATCAAAAACTGTTAATTTATTTACACTTATTTTCAAACATATACATATCTCTTTAAACGTAACAGCACCATTCGGATACAAAATTTCCTAAAAAATATTGTAAAAAACCTATTTAAATAAATGAGTAATTTATGTAAAGTTGGCTTTCTGTATGGTAGAAATCATTAGAATTTTGAGTCAATTCACACCAATTATAAATATAAAGCTTAGAATACCTAGATTTATCTTAAATTACAAATTGTATTTATATTTTTATGCATTAACATAGATTGGGATATTATTAATCAATCGAAAACATGTTACTGCACATAACCCCAACATCACAATCTGGACAGTAGAATACTGTTCCTCTTCTTATTTGTCTCTTTTTCAGCAGCAAATAACACACTGTCGTGTTGGATTAGTTGTCTTCTCTGTTGGAGGAAGGTACTCAAAAATGTTTGTTTCAGATAAGCTTGAAGGGGAATGCTCAGCAGAAGGACTACTCTTTTTGTAGAAAATTCCAGCGAGTGGCACATTCCAATTATTCAAAATCATAAAAAACACACGCGAAATAGTTCTGGCAAGACCAATTACACAACGTAAATTTTCAAGCGCCCGAGTTACACTCGGGATGAACCAGAATAGTACGTATGATCTGCTCAAGATCAGATTGGAAAAGTCGGGAAGGGGATAATTACAACAAATATATAACCAAAAAGAATACTTTTGCTACATTAGATTTAAGAACAATCCTACCGATTACATGGAAGGCATATATATATGTTGACATTTATAAGAATATCTTATTAAATTCGAATTTGAAAGATTTTACATGATTTTGTTTAATGAAAAATTGAAAAGTAATAATAAATTATAATACGTATCTCTGATAGTATTACATAATTGCAGATAAAATTTCAAATTTCTTGCATGTGGGTGTTATCTTTTAAATAAATTTCATAATAATATGATTCTAGAAAGCTTTTCTTTTCGGAAGGTGTTTCTGTTATTTAATTTAAAATCAATTAAGCAAAAAAGAGTGATTTTAAAATATCAAGATAGGCATATTAAATTTTGGATATATTATTAACGAAAATAAAAGGCAACCCAATTGAATAATTAATTTTAATATCATTTTAATAAAGCATGTTTTATAAAACTATATAATAAGCCTACGTTTTTTATCTTTCTGCCTAAAAGCATCTTAAAGGGTAGTTTTTAATTTGATATGCTCTTGCTATAAGAATATATTAATTATAATAAGTATGCGGGTATTTTGAAACTAATCAATCCATTGAAATAAAGAAATTTCTACAATATATATATCAATTAATTTTAATTAAGTGTCTGATAATTTAAAATAATTTTACTAAATTTAATTTGATTTTTATTTTTACAGCATGTGTTAGCAAAAGTAATTTTCTCCAAAACGGTCTTCTATGCTTAAAAGAAAACAGTGAAATTATAGCGTAAAACTATATTGAAAATATTTTTTTTATATAAACGCACTTGGTTATATTTATAAGAAACCCCTAATTTATTTTTTATTTTCATCATATCTAAACATATATTTATTGAAAAAATATATTTGTTCACTAATTTTTTTTCAGTTTTAATAAAATTTTTTAGTTTAAATCAATTATAATAATTCAGGATTATTGTTAAGGTAACTGACTACCCTAAAATTGTGAAGTTTGCCAGAAATTAACTAATTTTGTTATGAATTTATTTTATAGGCCATCTTATTAGCTCTGTAAAAATACATAGTTTATTTTCCATTCACTAGAACAAAAACTACACGTGTATTATTAAAAGAAGATGCCATTACTTGAAGCAAAATGTCATCCTTTAAAGTGCATTTTGCTCGAAATGTGTTTTTTTTAAATGCTCAAACTGAGACAGCGGTTGCTCAAAAATTTTGAAATTAATAAAAGGAAATTTTTTGTGTATGTCCTGTATAATATTAAAAGTGTTCAAACCTTGAGGTTTATCAATCACTGTTTTATTATAAAATTAGCAGCACTTTTTATGTGAATATATTCACCACTTTTTTAAGCAATTTCTTATAATAATTAAGATAAAGTACTCTAGTTTTTGTAAAAAAATATCCTGAATCATTTAAAAAATAAATTGCAAAAAAAAAAAAAAATCAACATTAAAAAATTGAAAATTTACTCATAATCGTTTTATGTAGAATGGGCCCCATTTATGATTTTTTTGGTAAATTTTTTACAATTCTTTTCCCTTTTTAGTAATTCTAATTTCTTGTTCACTTCTTAATTTTAGTACGTTTTTCTTAAAGCGTACTAAATAATTCTAAAAACCACAAAAAGATCTCCATATCTCCGTTTTTTTTAAAGTTGTCGCGAGTAGTCGGATACCTTAAAAGAGTAATTAATAATACCACATAACGTTACTAAATGACTATAATTATAATAAAAATATTCAAGGAAATGTTTTTGAGATGGCCAATAAAAACCTAGGCATTTTATAACCTAATAGAACAAAACAAAAGAGTCTTTTTTAAAGACAAAAATTTAAAAATATCTTATTCAAAATAATCCGTTCAACAAATAAGGCAGTATAAGTATTTTACAGTTGTCTTTACTTAAAATTTCTATATACTTCATGTTACCCAATGCATTCTTTAAAGTCCTTCATTCTCTATCAACATCAACCTCAATTTCAACGAACAAGTGCGATCATTAAATGAATTTTAAGTTCGTTAAAATGATGGTAGCATGCAAATTGGCTTATCCGAATATATTATGCAAATCAGGCTACCCGCACAATAGTTCGTTAGAAATTCATAAATATTCCTTTCTGCACAAGGTGGCGTTTGGTGCATTTTCAAAATAAGGCACTATCTACAAATTTTGTGAAGGTATATTAGAACGGAAATTCGAATGAATGAAATAATTTGTTTGCTGTATGAATGAGATAATTTTGTATAAAATCAGTTGAATAAATTATCGTTTAAATTTATAAGAATCATAAGTCAATAAAGTCATTTACTTATTTGTACATATCAAAGTGAATATTCACTAAGGAATTAACGGTACTTGAATATAGATGTTGAGATCAAACGTAAGATGTAAATATAATGAAAAGTTGTATTATTTTCGTAAATTATGTACTGCATCACATGTACATATATGTACATGTACACACACACATTTGCATACCTATATTATCATTAATTACATACTAAATTGTGCTATTTAAAAAATACAAGATAAATAATTCTAAAAAGACACTATAAGTAATAATTTATAATTAAAAAAAACGAAAAAAACACGCTTACATAGTTAATCGAAGTAAAAAGTAAAACATAATTCTTAATACAAGAATAAAATGATTAACGGGATAATTAGTGTCATTGTAGTAAAAGCGTGAGGTCCTTTCTATTACATTTTCCAACTAAATCTGCATTTCGGAATGTAACTAGTAAGGAATTATAACAATTGAATCGAGCATCCCACGCTTGTGATAATTATTTTTCTTACAATTTATTTTTCCTTTTTTAGTTCGATCTACAATGAAAGCGTGTTTTTTATATTTTTTAAGCTATCAGTTATTCATTGATATTTAATCTTAATTGCGTCATTTTTAAGAATCTGGAAGACCCATTGGCATCTTATCAGTGCGTTGATATGGCGTGGTTAGCAAAATGTAGGATCAGCCAACTGATGGAAATCTGGAAGAGCTAAGTTTGAAAGATTTAATGCGGAAGAAGGTGTAATGTCAATGATATTTTTCACTAAAAATAGCTCAATATTTGTTCTGAAACTTGCATCAGCATAAAGAGATAAAAGTACACGATTTGAATGAAAGAAATTGTGAGAAGTTATTTAACCCGGTAACCTCTGAATCGATTCACAGCTATTTTGGTAAAATGAAGCATTGGATGATGTTTCATTCCACAGATCCAACTAGAGAATTTAGAAAAACAGACTTTATGTTTAGGTTTCAAGCAATTAGAACATAAATTTTTTCCCCACATTCTCGAGTACTTTTTTGTGTGTTTATTTCCATTTTCATAAAAACTGGGCAATTGTTTATTATATGGGAAGAAATTGCTGAAGCATCCCCCCTTTTTTCTCATTTGTTTTTTGTGTTGCATTTATATTAACCACGAGCGTTATCGTTTTAGGTTTGAAACAGTCTTTAGGGAAATGGGATTTGGGATTACTCACCAAATCTGGAAATGAAAAATTGTTAATTATGATGACCTGAATCAGGACAATGGAACAAAATTATTAAATTATTGTATTATCCCCAGTCTTTGACAAGTGCGCAAAATTTCAAATTAATCTGACATTTTAAATAGGGTAAAAATCTAGTTAAAAGATTCCGTTGCATTCAGGCGTAGTTAATAAAAGCGTGTTTATAAAATATGTGTTAACAAAACACATAAGTGTTATACAAAATTGTAAAATGTAATGTAAATTGTTAGTGTAAAATGTAAAATAGGTGAGGTAAAAAAAAAAAAAAGGAAAAGTTAAATTAAGCTACTTTTCAGCTCAAAATATTGAATAAGACTTCAAACTTGGCAGTTAGCGAAAAATATTTGCTGAGATCATCAATATAGTTCCCTTTTGATGGATTCATAACCATACTGAACTACCATGGGTAGTCTCATAACAAGAAAAATAAATTCGATCATTTGATATCTGAAATATATTGCTATATCTTTTTTCAAAATTTGAATGCACGCGTTTTGAAATTTTAGTAAAAAAATTTAAACTTAAATGAATATATATTTAATCCTCTTTAGACGATAATAGGATTTGTTTATCAATTAATTAGATAATGAATTTTTAGAGCTTTAAATAACATTATTTTACTTATTTTTGGAATTATTTCTGAAGAAAAGGTGATTGTATGTATATTTCAAAATAATATACTGTAACTAATTGAAACCAATGCTGTATTTGTAGCAATTTGCATTAAACATTTTAAGAAGCTTAAATTAATTTGAATATGATAAAGTAAAAATTTATCAGGTACTTAGTGTAAGAATCCGAATTGATAAAACTTTTAAGTCCCTGATGATTGCATCGAAGTGTGCGTGCATGATTCAATTATCTTCGCTCAAATTCACACACTGAGCTTTCCACTTTATTTAACAGACTGAAAAGAAAAAAAGGAATAATGCTTGTAATTTATTTTCTGTGCAAACGAATAGCACGTTTCTATCACAACCGTAATCATCCTTTTAGCGAGACAGACAGAGGGATGTTCGAATTTCTCGGCAGTCTTAGTTTCAAATTACCTCGGCCTGCAACGACTAATATTGTCTAAAATTTTGGAATACTTGAACATCATTAATGTTGATTCATCCACAAAATCAGAAAGGTTTAGTCAGGTTTTGTAATGCATTTTTCATCGAGAGTATGTCTTTTATAAACAGGATAAAAGTTTTTTTAATAGTATGTTTCCTTAACCCGGGAGCGGGCGCGTGGGGCACTGAAGAAAGACTGAAGATGACAATTTACATGGAGATATTGTTGAAACAGCAGGGTCTCAATGAGTTTCTAGCATCTGAAGGTTGAGAACATATCATTCCATCGCTAATCATCTCTCATCATAAAATTCATCAAATTTGTTCTAAGGACAACCTAGAAATTATTGAAAAAGTTTTGGGTTGATAACAAACATCGGGACTATTTTCCGATGGGTTACTCAAGTTTTGGAGCAAGTTCTTCGAAAAGGCTGTTGACTGTGCTGAAAATTGAGAGTGCATTGCACAGAGGTCACATGTAACATTCCGATTCAATAGGCAGTTTTAAAAAAGAGTTAGAAAATAAAGGTTAGCAGCTATTGGTGTACTTTTTTATCTTACGTATTTTAAAAATAAAATAATTGGCATGGTATATTTTATTTTCTAAATTTTATGTTTTTCTTCTCAGCATGAAACTTTTGTTGTTGACATATTTGTGTTGAATTCCCTTATTTAAAATATATTTAAGATCAATATTTAGCTTCTAATACTTAGTTTCATTTGACTAGATTCTTATACGGTACTTTTTTGATAGAAGTAATCAAATTTATTTATGTACTCAAATAAAAAATTACCAATATCTGAAAAAGTTGTGTACTGCTCTTGTAAGTATATATTATCCACAGTATTTTGATATCTGTGTTAGAAAAAAATGTAATTAAATACTTTTTTTTAGAATATTAAAAGCTAAGAGAGTTAAAATGAACATGCTTTAAATATTTTTATTAGCTCTATTTCTACCAAAGGTAAGGCGAGTACTGCATTACTTAGCTTAATTTAATTTGCGTTTTACTAATTCCAAAGCCCTGATCTTAAAAATATTGATAAATATACCTGAAAATACAGTTTCTTTTTTAAATTCTAAAGATCACCGAAATGTAGTCTATAACTTAAATTTAATTAAAGCAAAATAAAATTTTCGTTTTTAAATAAAAATTTGGTTGATGGGAGCGCATCAAAACATATCTTAAAAATTCCTTAAAAAATTCAACATTTTTTGTGTGAAAATTACATTAAATGAAGTTATAAATAAGATTAAATATTATGCTTTAATTGAAAGTTTTATGAATCACATGAGAAATTAGATTACAACAGCTACAGCCTTATGATAAAAAAAACTTATGCAAATTTAGATAAAAAATTGATTTAACAGCCCTTGTAACATTCTACTACTCGCAAAGGAAAACCCTACTTTATTTTCATCTGAAAAATTCTTCGAGATTTTTTTAAAAGAATGAAATATTTGTATCAAATGATAGACTTTCTAGTGTCCTCTGGAAAAAGTCATCGAGTCCCTGTTGGTCTACGAGCTAAAATTTATCAGACCATTAAAAAGTTAAACAGGTGAATCTTCTAACACTTACTACTATCAAATGAATAAAATAGATCACAAAAAATGCAAAACCGTTCGTTTTATACTTTATTAATAGAATGATGATTATTGTAAATATCTCATATCCGAATCTATAAAGGCATTGCACATGAACAGTTATCTTACCAAAATATTATTATTTTTGAGGCATCCTCTACAATTATTTTTAACTAATATATATGCTAACTTACTGAACAAAGTATTTTTTATAAGAAATGTTGTGATATTAGTTTACTGCTAATTTTAATTATTATGATAACTACTGCATTTTAACATGTTCGTATGCTTGTATAACATGATAATTAGGTTCATATTGCAGTGCTTCTTAAACTTTCAAAAAATACGCGACCCAATATTCAATCATAACTTTCATCGTGCCCTCCCCCCCCCCTTCCATACAATAACAATGTATTGAATTCGATAATACGATAAATAGACTCTAAAGCTACAAAATGAATTTAACCACTTATGCGCCACCGGCTTATATAAACGTCTCACTCAGCCAGTGCGTAATTTCCCGGACGTATATATACGTCTTTTCGAAATACAATTTTTTTTCAGTGGTATCTATAAAATTACTCCGTAGGCTTTTGAATTAAAAAAAATTGCATTGACAGTGTTTACGAAAGATTTGCTTATTTCAAAGGATTTGCTTATTCATTCCCTTTCCCCTCCCCCAATTAACACGTGCATACGTGAAAAACGGTGGCATTGGAAAGCAAATTGCGTATCTTTTAATCGGCAGTTAAGTGATTAATTATAAACGGTACAAATTATGAAGATAAGTGTTAATTTTTGCATGTAATTTTATATATGGCAAGCCCGTGGTTTCACTGGTAATTATAAAACTTGTTCTTAACTTAGCTATAAAACTTGTAATATTAATTATAAAATATATTGTACAGTTCTCATACATTTATAAGTGTATTATATCAGTGTAAGGTTTTTTTTTTATTATGTCAGAAAATATTATTATTATTATTGTTTACTTTCAATAACTAAAATTTTTTTTTAAATAATCTTTTGTTTTCGATTTTTCAAGATGCTCGCGGCCCCCTTCTAGGGTTATCATGCCCCCAGGGGGACACGCCCCACAGTTTGAGAAGTGCTGTCATACTGAAAAAAAACACCAATGATCTTGTATCATCATAACATATTTGAGCATTCTCGAAATCGGCATGCATTTTCAGCAACACCAATTTCTCTGATCCAAAGGGTATTATGAATATCGATCTAGAATAGCTGAAACATAGATGTTCTAAATTACTAATGCTATTTTAATACTTTAAACAGTTGATGTCAATAATAATGGAGGCTTAACTACTATATCTGACGACAAATTTAATGGTGCTTTGACATCAGCATTCCAGAAACTACATTAACATGTAGTATTGATTAGCAGGAAAATCCTTTTTCATAGATATCATTTGCTATGTTAATTTTTTTAGTTAGAACAAGTTTTTATTCTGAATTACATTGGAAAAATCTGTAGTAGGTCAAAATTCAAAAATTGATTGCTGTTAGTTTATTTGACTGGTTTGGAAATTTAATTTGAGTAGTGGATCCAATGTGAGCTTGTTTAACAAAGCTAGAATTCTCGCAAATATTTTAATTTCATGGAAGACTGTTGGATTGATAAATTGCTTTCACTACACGTTAATTAGAGTATGCTATTTAAAATTTTGAAATTGGCACGGGAAATCGAATTCACTTTATGTAAATACAAGATAATATTAAAAAATACTCTATGACTGTATAATATATATATATCAGTTTGAAAAGTTTAACTTAAAACTTAATTTAATAATAAATAAATATAGCAAAATATTTACTACTACGTAGAGATTTGAAGGTGAATAGGACTATTTAAAGCTATACGCTGATATAGATAAAGCATGCTCGAGAATAGAGACTAGTGGTTCCTCGCTGCTATATTATCTTTTGTTTCATCGGACTGAGCGCCAAATGGCTACCATGCCAGATTAGCTATGCTTGAAGAAAAATAAAGCACGGATATTTTAAAGATGACGTCTTCCTTCATTTACCAGCTGGCCTGGCGTCTGACATATATATATGTGGGAATTTCCACATAGACGGCACTCTAGAGGGCGCTGGCGACGCGAGCCACCAGCGAGAGAACTAACTAGAAAGAGATGAGCGAGCGAGCGATCTTGACGCTAAGGTCAGAGAGAGCCGACGCTGCTGCTAAGAAAAGCAACCGGGAACCAACTGGCCGAGTAGGGACCAGCTCTAATCCGGGACTAGAAGTGGTGTGACGAGAAGGTCACCTATGCTTCACCTGAACTGTGTGTGTATTACCGTTGTGAACTGTGATAAAAGAGACTGAAGTTCGCGAGCAGACGTTCCTTTCGTCGATAGATCCTGGAACTCTGTTAGAAAATAGCTACTTGTCTTGAATTAATTATTGTTAAGTTTTGAATAAATTAGTAGAAAGAAAAAAGCTTTAGCCCCTTGTTGTCTCCCATATATATATATATATATATATATTGCAAGTTTAAGTAATGGCTTATTTATAATATGTTTATGTTTCTAGGCTGTAAAAATTGAAAAGAAAAATTGCAGGTAGACTGTAAGCAACAACCAGTGCAAAAAAAAGTAAAAGGAATTCAACTATACAGATATAATTTACCACACAATATTACAAGGATACCGAAATAAATACAAGTATTTCTTATCAAGAAGCAACACAATAGAAATAATACACAAAATTAGACGTTTTACGAAAGCAAAAACTTTATAATTTTTCAGATAAATAAATATTCTTGATTTTTATTTCAATTTCTTTGAACCAATCGCGTCTTACGTAACTTTTCAATATCTTTAAAATAATTATTGAATATACATCACATTAAGATTTTTAAATAAGCAAACACATGGAGAAAATGGTTTGTTGGGCAGCCATAAAAGTTTTTATTTACGAGTGAAATTACAATTCTTATAGAAGAAGAAATCCTTTACGCGCTTTTTAATTCTCATTGTTTATGAGACACATTCCTTCAAAGATCATTTAATATTCTATGCTATATTATTTTATGTTATTTCGATACTTTTTCACAAAAGATTTTGAAAGAGTCGTAAATTTTAAAATTTAAACGTAATGTCTCGTATTTGGGATTCATTGCACGTGAATTTCAAATTCTTATTCGTAAACATCATGCTTTCATAAAGTTATCATGACGCTTTGAAATTTGTTGCAAGCTTCCGGATTTATATACTTGAAACTATAAAAATATTTAAAACAACGTATGATCAGACAATTTTGTTTTTAAAATTATAGCAAGAAATAGTTTCTTACATAGTTAGATGTTCTAAAAAATTACAAAAAATGAAGGAAAACAGCTGATTCTTAAATATTCAATTACTATTAATTCAACAATAAGTATTATTTCTTCATATAATAAAAATGGAAAAATAGAGATATACTTTTAAAAAAAGAATCAATTTTTTTCCTGCTTTTAATACATTAATCATTGTACTACAGAAAACTAATTATATATAAAAATATAAATATACATTTTTCTTTTAAACCTAATTTTGCTGGTCCTAATTCAGCAACAGCTTTAGATATCATAATAGGTATTCATTTTAGTCCATTGACTTTTCTGGTTTCTTACATTTTAAAGTTCTAACTCTGTTTCATGCTCTATACATATGCTTAGTTAATTCTAGTACAATATACTTAACTATCATTTTTTATATTATGTTTCTTGAAATCTGGTTTAAATCTTCTAGTTTTGTTAGTGGTATAATTTAGTACTATCAATTTTATTATACTGTGTATTTTTTCATTTTATGATACTATATATATATATATATATATATATATGTACATATATACATCAATTTAAATTAAATGCATTGTAGTATTTTAATTTCTAATTTTTTTAAAGAAAATTTTGATACCTTGATTGTTAGAAAATATGTATATATATATTTTTTTGCTAATCATGTTTAATAAAGCATTTATTTAAAAGAAAAAAAAATTATGTATATCTGCATTATATAAATATATGATTTATTTTACTACTTAAATCATGATCTCATATTTCAATCAATTTTCATTTTAAAAAAACAATATAAATTTTACCATATTTTCTTAAATTAATTTAACCGATAAAAATCTTAGGAAACAAATTTACAATCCATTGAAATGATGGGGTAACTTACAAATTGGCTTTAGTATGCAAATATTATAAATTGCACATTTTCAATTCAGAATCAGAAGCGCAGGTGTTTTTTGAAGCTAAGGTTTAAAAGTAGAAAAAAAATCGTCTGCACACTGCGAGTTTTCATAGTTAATTTTCACTTTCATTCGGTTGGAAATTGTTTAAGGTTTTTTTATTGAATATTTACGTATTCATTTACATATTAAATATAGTGTGAATCTATATTTCAAGCTGCTATACTTGTAAGGTTATCTATTAAATTTTTAATCATCTACTTTTCAGCTGTAGGAATAAATCAAAAACTTTTTTCTGAAGACTTACAAAATTGTATCAATGAAACATACATGTTCTATTCCTTTTGAAAACTATGAGCAAAAAACGATTATATCGTTTTGTACATTACATTTTAAGTAAACATTTTTCGTTTTTTATATCTTTCAAACATCGAGGACATTGACCTTAATTCGAATTTTACTTTTGACTTAGCCAATAAAAATATACTTTTCAATATCATTTTTAATATTTATCATTAGCTACTAAATTTATAATTAAAAATTATGCAAATTTTAGTCATGAGATTTGAAAATTGTTCATTTAATAGAATTTAAATGAAAACTTTTAGAATTTAGGTATGAATCGAGAAGGTATGATCATTTTATTTCCTTTTTGAGCTCTAACGTAATAATAATTTGTATTGTTTAATATTCATTCATATAGTTTATAATATATTCTAAGGAATATGATAAATTATTCCTTCTTCATCAAGTTTATTTTATTCATGCGGTGATGTGGTTTTCAAAACGGTTAAGCGTTTGACATTTAAATTAAATAAAGAGAGAGGGAGAGAGAGAAATTAAAGTAAACTTTCTCATTTAGAACTCAAAACAAATTTAAAAAATGTAGACATTTCAGAAGTACACATTCTTTAATGCCTTCAGGAGAAATACCACAACTAATTTACTCTTTCTATCCCTTACCTTTCCAGATAAGATTGCATTTCTTTTTCTTTACCCAGAATTCCTTGCAAAGCAACACAATTCCTCCATTTGAAAAGTAACTCTTCCGTGTCTTCAAACAAGCAATTACCTCTTATTTGTTCGACACTTTGCTCCAGCTTTGCTGAATCGAACGATTTTAAGCGAATCAAATCCTTAATAATTAAAACGAATTTCTAAAATAATTTGATTGCTGGAAGACTTTGGTAGTTGGAAAACAATTCCTTTCAATACATCAGTACTTGATGTGTAATAATTAAATTTGTCTTAAAGCATTGCGAATAAAGTTGACAAGAAATTTTAATTTGTTAATATCAATGGTCTCGTTAATGTCAATATTTTATTTCAGATTCAGCATCAAATTGTCGATTTGCGAAGCACCCATTTGTATTGGGATTATGACGATATAGAAAAACCAAATAAAAACACAAATTTAATTAAAGTTTAAGATCGAAAGATTTACAAATATTTAACGTACTATTCTGCATTTTTGAAGAAGACTTTATTGCAATTTATTATTGCGTCAAATGATCTTTGAAATTTCGTAAGAAAGGAAGACACGTTGATAAGCAAGTGCGGTTTGTAAGAAAAGGTTTACTAGGTAGTCGGACTTTTTTCAACAGCAAACATATTTTTAGCCCTTCCTGTTTTTAATCAAAGATGTGTACTATTTGCAATAAGCTTCATGTAAAATAACGCACTGCCTTACTGTGCCGATCCAGTAAAGCGATTCGTATTGACGACCTTTGTTAGAATCAGTTTGGTTGAAATTGCGTGATCGCATGGCTGCATTTGTTGTGTCGGACAATGTTCTGGAGGTATGTTGAACAGTTTTTATTGGAAAAATAAATGAATGGAGCCTATTTCTGTTCCTTATATTGTGCTTCGCATTGTTAGTGCCCTCTATTGGTGATATTTTTTTAACTAAAAATGGTTTTGCCTCTAAGAAAATCCAACATTCTTGTGATCACTTTCTTGCAAATCACACTTCTTTTCCATCACTTATTTCCTTTCCATGGATTCTTGAAGTTTAAACGGACTTTTGGAGCACCCTGTAAATAATTTAGCTATTCGTTCTTCTAATAAGAAAACTTTCTAAATATGTGTGGGAAACTAAAATTGTTTTGAGAAAAATATTATGAAACAATGAATTTCCCATTTTCTTACTGTTGGGGATGAGACATCGGTTTATCAATCGGCTCAATTAATCACAGTCACATGATAAAGTTAATCATGTGTTTTTCAATTAATTCAAAATGGACATTATATTTCTACTTGTCGTTCTACTTGCAAAATTTAGGGGAAAAAATCAAATTTGATGATTGGATAAAGGTGTTAAGGTATGGAAATTCTTCAATTTTTTTTTTGAAGCAAATTTTATACAAGTATTTTTAAATGAGCTGCATTTTGTTTATTTATGTGCGTTATTATTGAAAATAATTATACAATTTTCAAAAATGATTCCATAAAAAGTGAAAGTTGGCAGCAACAAAGGGTATGGACTAATTGGTTGGAACACGTGATTGCCTTTATCATGTGATAAACTATATAAATTGTTTGGCTTGAATAACGTGATTACAATGACTATGTCACTACGACATTCGATGAATTTATCCCATGATATTTTGAAGCTATTTTATTCTATTTTTAATTTAGCTAATTCTCCAAAAAATAATCTTTTCTATTCGTTTCAAATAAATGTAAGATTTGTATTTATTTGATTTGATTTCTTCATTTGTTTAATCTTTGAATTAAGACAGCGTTTCTGGAACAGTGGGGTGTGCCCTCTCAGGGGGCGCGATAACCCTACGAGGGGGACGCGAGCATATTGAAAAGTCGAAAACGAAAGATTATTTTTAAAAAAATGATTAATTAACTGAAGTAAAGAAACAAAATATATTCTGAAATAATAAAAATAAAATACACATTTACAATGATATAATACACTTATAAATATATCAGTACTGCGCAACACACACAAATTTCATAATTAATTTAACAATACAAAGTTAAGAACAAGTTTAATAATTACCAGGACTAATTACCAGTTAACCCATGGGCTTGTCACAATAATATACAAAAACTAATACTTAACTTGATAATTTGTACAATTTATGCTTAATCCCCTAACTGCTGATTAAAAATTACGCGATTCACTCCTTAATGCCCCCTTTAACACGCAGATGAGCATATGAGGTGTAAAGGTTCAGGTAGAAAAAGAATAACTAAGCAAATCCTCTGAAATAAGTAAATCCGTCACAAACACTATCAAGGTCCTTTTATTGCATTCCCTTTTTTTTTTTTTTTTTTTTTTTTTTTTTTTTTTTTTTTTTTTTGCATNAAACCTTCGGAATAATTTCATGGATTGTAGTGTACATAAAAGATCGTACTTCGGAAAGACGTATATATACGTCCAGACCAATTAACGCACTGTCTGAGCGAGACGTTTTTATACGCCGATGGCACTTAAGAGGTTCAAGTCGTTTTGATGGTTTGTAGTCAAAGTATATTATTATTGAATTCAATACATTGTTAATGTATGGAGGGGGGGGGGGCAAGAATGAAAATTATGATTGAGAATATTTCGTCGCAAATACTGAAAGTATGAGAAGCACTGTATTAGGAGCAAAAAATTTATTTTTACTTGCTTGTAAACAAGAATCATACGTTTAAACCATTATGGAAAACGTGACAAGTATTTAACGTGTCAGAAAGCAAAAGAACAAAACTAAAATTTATCATATACTAGAAGGGGGTACCCCCTATCCACCGAAAAGGGTGGACTAAACCCATTGTATAAATTAAACAAATGTTCATACTCATTGCACATATTGTAAAACTGTAATTAGTACGTATTATGTAGTTCTCAGTTCTTTATTTGTTCTTTTTTTCACAAAATTCGTTCTTGGCTGTCTTCATTGTTAAATCCATGATAGAAGTTGCATTGTCCAACACTTCATTATAAAGTCCTCAGATTTTGATAACCTGTAGCTCTTGCAGCTTCCTGGAAAGTTGAGTATTTAGTTCCTTTGATTACTAATAAGTCCCGCATGAGACAACGACTTTCTTCTCCCGCAACGATTCCAGTCTGGGCCATCGTTGTGATATTTTTCTGCGAGATCTGGCAATAATATACTATCACAACCGTATTACGGACGTTATATGAAACAAAGCACATGGTTGCCAATACTGCGCACGCGACAATTGTAAAAACCGTGTTGTCAGCTTGGCGAGTTATCTTTAACGTTATAATTTCTGCGATAGTACGTAATAAATTTATTACAGCATCCAGCATCACAAAAATCTTTTTATGTATATATATATATAAAGAGAGAGAGAGAGAGATAAAAATAAATTTGCTGAAAATATCGATATTTTTGAACTTTTTTTAAGATCAAACCCTTATTTTGTGACCACTCTGTGATAAAAGATACATTCAAATTTAAGTTATTCTTTTTCTAATTACGTGCCAAATGGTTTAGCACGCAACAAGATCTAAGGATTTGATACATTGCTTCACATTTTTATTACTATTTATGAGATAATGCGTGTCAGTACATACTAGACTTACAATAACATATGTATATATCGCATAACACTCAGTCACAATGACTTCCCCATGAATATGAGGTAAATAAAAATGCAATAACTTTGCATTTTTGATCGGCTAATTTAAAATATTTTCAAATAAAAGAGATCTGATAAAAGATAAATAAAAATAACAAGAAAATATCAAAAATGAATCCTTTCTCCTGCTTCAGTTCCTCTATTGTTGTTAACACTTGCATGATCATTCGCTCATGTTGCGTGACCATTGAACGATAAAGATGATTGACATACAAGTTTTATATCTTTCATTTTGATTTTATGGGAAACCTTTTTATCCTATTACAAAGACTAGGTCTTTATTTGGTGTCACGCATATGTTTTATTCATCTCTATGACATTTTTAGTGCACTTAAAAATTCGATTTTTTTAAAAACGAATATGGCATTAAATGTGTTAAATATTTATAAGCTTATATAAGATATAAAATGGATGTTTTACATTGCATAGTGTTCTCACGGAACTGTTGCCCCATATACTCACAAACAAAAAATTTTAGCTAAAAATCTTTAGATATTCTAGACTAATAGGAATTATTTTTGCTCGTTCTATATTGAACGAAGCATTTCTTCTTCTCTAATTAAGTTTAGGAAAATAGGTCATCTGTGAGAGGTGTCAAGGTCACCAGGCTTTCCCCGAACGCATAATGCGTTGCATGGATCTCACAAGCAAACATATCTACACTGATTCCCTTCATGTGCTCGACTTTTTGAGAGTCAACGATTTAATTGATCTTTTCTGGTTTCTTAAAAACCTGGAGGATTAGCAACAAAAATAACAACAGGAAAATAGTTTTTAAGGAAAAGAAAGTACAAACATATGGGATCAGGGATAAAAAGTATTCCATTTGGTCAAATATTTTTCATTCTTAAATTTTCTAAATAATATCGTAATAAATCAAATTGTTAAACTATGATTTTTTAATAAATCATGAAAAAGCATTTTTCCTCCACAAGGATATCTCTTTGAGGGCAATAGTCACGGTGATTGAAGCATGGCAGACCTTAAAATCACGAATCAGGATAAAGAAATCGTCCCAAAACTATTCTTAGAAGCTCACATATGCTGAGGAGATCCTAAATTCAGACTTGTTTCTACATTTCAGATTGCTTTGACTTTATAATTTTAATATAATTTTACTCAAATAGGGTTCTGAATAAAGTAGAATTACACCAGCGTTTCTCAAACTGTGGGTCACGAGCATATTGAAAAGTAGAAAACAAAAATTATTGAAGAAATTTGTTAATTTACTGAAATTAAACAAGAAAAATTCATTCTGATATAATAAAAAATAAAATTCATTTTTGCACTGACATTATACACTTATAAATGTATCTCTATTGATCAATTTATTTTATAATTAATTTAACAATACTATGTTAAGAACAAGTTTAATTAATGCCAATGACCCCATGGGCCTGTTATATATAAAATTATATACATAAATTAACACTTATGAAAATAATTTGTACAGTTTATAATTAATCACTTCACTAACGATTAAAAGTTACGCGATTGGCTCTCCAATGCCACCATTTTTCTCGTAAGCGCGTGTATGTGATATATTGAAGGGGGGCGGACGGAATAAATAAGTAAATCCTCTGAAATAAGTAAAACTTTCTCAAACACTGCCTTTTTAATGTATTAAAAAACCTTCGGAATAATTTTATTGATGGCAGAGCACAAAAAAGCATAGAAGGAAAGACGTATATATACGTCCGGGGCATTTAATGCTTTGGCTGGCATAGACGCTTATATACGCCGGTGCACTCAAGATATTAAAGTCGTATTGTTGCTTTAGTGTCAAATTATAGAGTACTAAATTCAATGCATTGTTGTTGTATGGAAAGGGGGTGCAATGAAAGTTATAATTGAATATTGGGTCGCAAATATTGAAACTTTGAGAAGCAATGAGTTACACCCAAAAGTGAATCTAAATTAATTAAACACGGATTATATATAAAGTGATTTCCTTGGAAAACCGCCCAATTTAGAGAGGAATACACCACTACATAAATAAAAATAATTTAATGTTAATGGGCGGTCCAGTACCATTTGATCCACAGACCGATACCGGTGGCTCTGGGATTGGGGAATGCAGCTCTAGATTACTGTTTCAATTCCTCTTATTGAAAATGAGACTTTTATTTTACAAAATTTCCATGAATCACAGTAGCATCTTAGTCAAGCAATAAAAAACCCCATTAAATTTGAGAATTAACTTTTGATATTTTTAAAATAAAATTTTATGTCCTAAATATTGTAAGCCCTTTAATGGAAAATTTTTTGGAGGAAATATATTTTTTCCAATATTGCTGCTAAGAATTAAATAGACACAACTATTACTCTGACCTCAAAAAGAAATCCAAAATACAAATTCCCTCAGTGAAGATGGATTTTTGCATTGTCTGAGCAAGGAATCTGAACTCCATTTCTGGTAAAGAAATATCTGTCTAATGGATGTTTAATCCTCCAGCCTTACTACGAAAAAGAAGAAATGTCATCGGGTTCACAAAAATATATATTCTGCTAGGATTTAATTTCACAGTTGAAGGCTCCGGCTGTTACGTCACAGAAACAAGAACCAATCAAAATCCTCCTGAATAATTTTGAAATTCGAAAGAAATTGGAAAGTATACGAAGAGAAGGGGATGGAAGATAGAAGAAAGATGAGGTAAAGTCCAAAGAATTGGAAATTTTTCTTTTGTTCTCATTTTGTTGATCCAACCTCCCCGCTTTCTCACTCTTCTTTAATTTGGTTTTTCGTTTTGACATGGTTGGTTCAATGCGAAAGAGTAACGAATTACTGAAAGTTTAGAAAAAGGTATTGACAGTCTTAGGCTTTGTTGGTCGTGGTGCAACAAAAATAAGTATTTTTCTGTGAATTCAAATCATTTTTGTTTTTTCACCCTCGTATTATGTGTATTTGCTATGGTTGGGAAATTGTTTCTCTTTTAATTTATTCTCTGTAATGGTACAACTATGTTGCGTTAACATTTTCTTTATTTTCAAAAATAAGAAACAGTACATGAATGCATTATAAGGGGAAACAATACGATTCTCTCTCTCTCTCTCTCAATTGACAAAAATCGGTCCCCAAATGAAATCTAATTTTTTTTAGCCTAAATTATATTCATACACTTTTCTACAAACTCACAGAATTTGAAAGCTCTAAGTTTAAAAAACGCAAAGTTGTGATAACTTTTACGTTTGTTTTTATTCACATTCCAATGACAAATCAAAACTTTAAACTGATTTATCTCGGGCAGATAAAATAACTAGTTTGTCTTCATTTAAAATGCTAAGGCATTTTTCTATTGTATCTATTACTTTGAATTTGTTTTCAATATTTGCTAATAGTACATGGAAACATGGAATAAAAGATGGTATGCATTTCTCAATCAAAGTAATACTTATCGTTTTAAAAATAATTGAACTCAGAATTTAATATTTTTTAAGGAATTTTCAATAATCATTCATAAAAAGAAGTATTGTACAAATATCAATACCCATACCAATTTTGTTATACATAGTTTGACGTACTTGTAAATCAACTTTCATATGTGTACGTCAACTTTTGTAGGAGGATTAGCATTTTAAAATCCCTTCTTAAGTTTCAAGTTTTTCCCTTAAAAAAATTAAATAGTTAGCTTTTTTTGGAATTTTGAGCACAAAAAATCTGTTTTACATCATACATAAACATAGGAGGCAACCAAAAAATTATGAAAATCATTAAATTAAAAAAACATTGTGTAAATCATACCAGTCTCCTTAAAATTAGTTGAACTAATAATACAATGCATATGTTTTAATTTAAGAGCATATTATGCTGATCTTTTTAAAACTCAAATCAATAAAAACTATTTTTCTTTGCTATTAACTGCATTTTCTGGAAGAAACACTCTTTTCATATGATAATAATAACATTTAGTTTTTAATACACATACATATCTTCCGATTTCCGAACTGTTCATAAACACTTGGTATCTTTGTGGTCAAGGACGTTGTAGCTAGCGTGTCATGAGTTCAAGATCTAGTGCCACTGAAACAACACAGTGTAAAGGGATGTGTTCGTTAAACCTTATGAGACTCAAATTTCTCTTGTTGATGTGGTCTGGAAGTTTAGAGATATGGGCGCCAGCTCAGGTGTCTCCTTCGTTATTTCAACGTGATTCAAAATTAGGAGACCAATTGCCAATAATTCTCGTGTTGCTTTATAGCACAATGTTAAAAAACATTGACCAATCTCATTCGAACTTATTCTTGGTGCATAGCTAAGAACCACCGCTTAGGGGCTGATCCACGTTAAATCTTTTGTAGCTTGAAGTCCTCACTTTAGCATGATGTGAAGTTTGCAGACTGAGGGTATGCCAGCATAGGTTTCCTTCTCTTCACTTGACAGTGGTTTAAAATTACGAGGTTCGTCACCAAAAATCCTTGTGTTGCTTCACAGTGCGACGTAACTTAAAATGAAACAAATTTATCAATTGGTGCGCTTTTCTTTTTTAAACTATAGAGAGTATTTACTTATTTAATTTTAACTGATTTACTAGAAAAAAATTAAACAGGATAATGCATTTTGTTATGTAACCTTAGTCACACAGTGCCAGTATACAATTCTTTATAAGACTACATTCAATCATACATTTTAATGGTTTGATTTTTTATTTATGTCACACTTTGATGTAACAAAATTGCTATTGGCACGGGACTTTGTAGTTTGAACCACAGTCAAGCAACACATGATCTGTAGTGCCCTTTTCCAAACTTTCACACCATGCCAACGAGAAATTTTAAGCTTCCACCTGAGCTGCATCAGATTTAACGAGCATCAGTCCTCTACATGGTCAGGAAAGTCTTAAGACTACTTGAGGCTCTGGGCCCTACACAAATGTGGGCCCCAACTATGACCCTTAAAAGACAGTACATAGCATCTGTTGCCAAATACTCGAACAAACAATAACCCGAAACATAAATGTGCATGACATACACGCACACAAAATGGTTCGACCGACTGCCACCTTTTGACTGAATGAGTAATAATGGTAGGCATAAGCCTGTACGTAGACGACGGTGATCACATGTAACCAGTTGACATATTGTCCGAAATTCTCAGTTTTTTGGAGAATGCAACGCAAAACAATATTTATATAATCGTTGAAATTATTAAAATCATGATCTTATTAAGGCTGAGTGAAGAACGAGACAAGGCTCCCATTACGGTTGAGGCCCTGGGCTCGGGCCTAGTAGGTCTGGTGGGTCTTCAGTGACACTAGGGCTCGAACTCATTAAACGTCGACCACGAGCTCATAACCCTGACCACCGGGCTACCGCAACCATCACATATTTTGAAAGCATCCGTCAGCTAGAACAAGGATGGGCAAATAGCAGCTCGTGGGCTACATGTGGCCCAAAAAGAGTTGAGTTTTTTGGCAAATCACCAGGGCAGTAAAAAAAAGAGAGAATGCATCTTGGTGACCAAAGTTTTCTTGCAGGAAGCAAATATAAATGCTAGTTGGTTGACAATAATTTGCAGGCTGTCATCAGAGTATCGACAAGCAATCTCACTCCTGATTTTAAAAAACAAAACAAAAAACAATGCATAAAATTGTTAGGGTACATATTCGTCTTACTAAATGTACTTAGAGATATAAATCATATGAAGTTAGCACAATAAATATATTTATTCATGTTTATGGTACAATTTATAACTTTTCAAAGATACAAAGTTAGCTAATGAATGCAATTGTTTTAAAAAAGGCCGGCCTTATGGTATCTACCATTACCACAATGTGGCTCTCAAGCCAAAACAATTGCTCACCCCTAGTGAGCAATTGTTTTAGAATATAACACGTAGGTGTAGAATATAACAAGTAGGGTTTATTTTAGTGATATCTTATATATATTGTTTTAGAAACAATCACAACTAAATAAATTCTGCATTAAATATTTTTTTTTTTTTTTTCCATTTACTTCTATGTGTATCTAGAGTTATATTTATGTGGTTGATATTATTCCTTAATGCTTTATTTCAATGCTTTTCCACAGCTTTAATGGGAATTTTATGACTCTTTAGCTTAAGAATTCTCACTCGTTGCATATGTACTTTGTTTGTAGTATGACTATCATAAAGAGAACTTATAAAATTTAAATGCGACATTTTTGAGAAGATGTAACCACAGAATAACATTAGACTGCAGTTTAAATGTTACGGTGTAATAACTGCTTCGAAGTATTTTTAAAATTTTCTCTATGATTTCGCTTCTATTGCCGTTCCTGATAGCAAACTACAGTAAAATAAATTTTAGCTTCTAATGTAAAAATGATTTCTCTTTGGTATACTTTTAGGAGGGATGTACAATAAAGAATAACTAATATGTGAAAAGTAAATGAATGAAGAAAACTAAACGGAGTATATTGCGATAAGTACCTCAGTATCATAGAAATTATCATAGAATTTTAAAATAATATCTAATCTTTATAAAATGAATTTTATTCTTTGATTTTGGAGAATTTCACTTTAATTGTTTGATATGGCGTCATTTATAGTAAGTTCTAAACTAAAGTTATTGTAAAATAGATTCCATAAACTTTTACGAAGATTTATCGGCAAAATTAATGTAAAAGGCATAGCATATATTTAAATGTTATATTTATTACGAAAAAAATTGAAACAGATAATATCAGATATAGATAATTGATAGTATCAGAAAAAATAATTTACAGCAATCTCATTCATAATAATCAGTAATCCGCAACTAACCTAATTACTTAATCTGCAATATTTTGTAACAATCAAGTGAGAAGTTTTTTACAAGGAAAATAAATTTGAAACATTTGTAATTTAAGTATAAAAAGTAAGGTAAAAGCATGTATATGATTTATAAATATATCATACTTATTCCTGTAATCAGTTTGAGATTTTTATAGGGATTATTTATAGGAGTTGACATATCAAACAACGAGAGCAATATCATCCTAAAAATTCGTTCAAAAAATCAACCAAGTAGTTCCTTCAGCACTCAACTACTTTCTCAACAGCACGTGGACTATCAAAACCCATAAACGCTAATTACTTGATCAGACTCTCTTGTTTTAAAAACATGGGTTTTAATGTTAATTTTTTGAATGCACAATTTTAAAATTCTAGATTATTTAGATGGTAAGCAAAATGAACAAAACCATTGTCCCCCGACACATGTTAGAAAACGCAATCTGTAAGGAAACGGAAAAGTCAGCATAGCCGAAATATTTGTCCAGGTGGGTAGTTTTTTTTCTCCAAAACTACTTGTCTTCTTAAGATTAAAATTGTTTTAGATACACTAGTACAAATGCATGTTGTAATTTTTGTTCCGATTAATTCTAATAAAATTCCCCGTTTTCTACGGAAAAGTAAATTTTACAACTTGTCTCTGAATATCATTGGACGCTTTAATTGCTGCCAGTGTTCCATTACAAGATCATCAGCAAAGTCTTATAATATAAATATCTTTGAATTTCACTAGATAGGAATAAAATTTATATACCATAAATAGGTGAGAACTTGATGAGTCATGAATCATTTTGACAATCTTTATGATTAAACAATAAATAAAATTTCCTTCTATCAAACAATTTTATGATTGTTAAAATCAAGGGAATAAATCCTTCCGGAAAAAGGAAAATCCCCCCGCAGACACTCACTAACAAACCGAAGTTCTCTGAAAGTTTCGATCCAAAACTTTCCAATTTCCGAATAAAGACTTTTAAATTGGATATAATTGCTAAATTCAGATAACCTGTACTAGAATGAGTCATTAAGAAGGACCGATATGTTACGAATTCTTAATTGTTGTAGAAGACAAAATCAATTAAAATGATGTCCCTCCGGCAAACAATGTAATTGTGTCCTGAGGTAGGAGATATTGAATTGAAATTTTCCAACTGGAGAAAGTTAGAGAAAACAAAAAGTCATGTAATTTTAAGATACCTTCGTTACAGTGTTATTGCTCGGGGAGAAATAAACATTAACTTAGATCAAGGAAAGATTATTAAAATTAACCGAAATGTGGTTTTTTTCATAAAAAATCTGATTATTAAAATATATTAATTAGTAATTGTCAATATATATATAGAGAGAGAGCAACATTTTTGAAAGTCTAAATATAATGTTCCCATTCCAAAAGCTATGCCATTGCCTATGTTGTATGAGCAATATACAGAGTGTCCCAAAAATAGCTCTCAAACTCTGCCCAGCCAAATTGCTCGTTGGAAGTACATAAAAATGCCCAAAGAACTGTAACTGTATAATCTATAGTTTAGGAGTAAAATCGAGCAAATAATGATGTATGGATGGAGTTCTATGCGCAATTATTTGCTTCCGTGATACCTGATTGGTTGGAGACAGCATAACCCCATCCACTGGATAATATGTGGGGACCCGGTTTTTTGGCAACCACGATCGCCATACCTCCCACCAGCGTTGGAATTTTTCTTATGGGGATTCTTAAGGAATTGGAGTATCGAGGCTAATTTTTCGTCTTAGAGCTACTTGTACTCCTTGGACACCGCGTTGGTGCGACGTTTGTACGCCTCCTCTCGACTTGGTGCTCAAGCCTGTCTGATGTACACGGCGGATACTGTATGCTAACTTTATAATAATTTGCAAATATTGCTGCTCTTATACCTTGAACCCTCTGCGACGTCATACTTCGTTTTTTTCGTAGCCTATGGTTCGTAAAGTAAAGTTTTTCGGGGATTTTTTTATGTACTTTTAACGAGAAATCAGGCCTTACAGATTTGGGCTCTATTTTAGTGACACCCTGTATTTATCTTACCATAAGGACTTTTTAATTTTGTTTTTGATGAAAAGTTGTGTTGTACATTTTTAATTATTATTAATAAATAGATAAACGAAATTTAATGTCTTCATTTTTTCTAAGATAATCATTAATAAATAAAACTGTGACTTTATAATATACTTATTTCAGATTTAGTAAATATTTCATATGAATAAATGTCTGCCAATAAAATGTGACTTTTTAAAATCATTCTTCTTCGAAGAAACCATAAAAATAATGATTCAACTTTAAATCAAATTACTGTGAATTGCAAATCTGATTTTTGACGTGAATGGAAAACATTTTCTCTATCACAAGGAGAAAACGATTTTTTTTTACTTCTTTACTTGTATAAGATAAATCAACAACAGACAAGCATTCGTTTGTATTTCTTCTACAAAAACTTTGTACAGTCATATTTTTTTCTTTGTGTTAACTTCTATTGCCAAACCTCAAAAAAGGAAAGTACTATTGTAAAATCTTTATATTTAAACCACTTAAAAGGATCAAAGATTAGGATTTCGAAAAAAAATATTGAAAAAAATGTTTGAAATAAAATAACAATAAAAATTTATAAAAACAATACAATTGTGGAGTTATTTAATGTTTTATATATTTAGGAATTTTCATATAAAATCTTTTTTTATAAAGTTCTACTCTTGTAAAGTTTTATTTAAGCTCGTTTTAACGTTAGTGTAACATGTCTGCTTGGAAGGTTTCTACACATTCAAGCCACACTTATTTAAGGTATCCGACTACCCTAAAATTGTGAATTTTCACAAAATTGACAAATTTTTATGATTTTATTTTATAGGCCATCTTATTAGCTTCATAAAAATACCAAGTTTATCTTTCCCGTTCACTAGAACAGAAACTACTAGTGTTTTAGTAAAAGCAGATGCCATTACTTTAAGCAAGATGTCATACTTTAAAGCGCATTTTACAAGAAATGTAATTTTTTGAAAGTAATCAAACGGGGCTCAGCGATTGCTAAAAAAAAGTTTTGAAATAATAACTGAAATTTTGTGTAAGTTCTGTATAATAGTAGTTTTAACCTTCATATTTATCAATACCTGTTTTATTACAAAAATTAAAGTCCTTATGGGAAAAATCACTCTTTTTTTTTTAAGCAGTTTCATATAATAACTGAGATTAAAGTTCTCTAGTTTTTGTAAAAATTAAAATATCTTTTATCCTGAAGGACATTTTGACAATGAATAACATAGTAAGACATCAGAATTTAAAAATTGAAAATTTGTTTATGAGTCTTTGGTACAGAACGGGCCGCGTTTATGTAATTTTTTGTCAATTTTTATCCATTTTAGCTGTAATAATTTTTTGTTCTCTTCTAAATTTTAGAATATTTTTCTTGAAATGTACTAAAAAGACCTATAAACAACATAAAACATCAACATATCTCCATTTTTTTAAAAAAAAGTTGTCGCTATTAGTCGGATACCTTAGGTAAAAAAATATATATTTTGTTCTTTTCCAATAAAGATTACTATTTATTGCTCAGACATTTTTTTTACATTTTATTTTATTGCTATATAATTTGAAGAGAGTCACTTATAGGTAGCGGGTCCGGCTCCTAAGCTTAAAATTACAGGTTCGATCCCGATAGATTTCTGGATGCGAAAATCGTGGGCAGTTTATATAATTGCGTAGCATGTAAAAGGAAACTTGAGTATCAATTTTTCGCTCTGGTACTTTTGGCAAAAATGAAACATGGCCATATTTAGCATCCTATGAGAGCATGAATTGAATAAATCCAAGTGTCAAATTTTGTTTAGAGCCACCTCTCTCGATGGCTCTCCACATGGCTTGTGTGCCAAAATGCAGCCCATTAGAAAGAACATAAATCTGAAGTGAGAAAGGGAGAGAGAGATATTTTGCTAAGTTCTTGATCTTTGATTAGTAAATGAATCTTTCTTGCTACTAATTTCTTTTATACTACAGTCATTCTGTTTAGTTTAATCTTTAATAGATTAATGTCTGATTACAGTGTAGAGCTTTTAGGTTTAGGTTTATAAATCCTGTTTATTTCCTACCATTTTTTGTTACACTACTATGCATAAATTTTCTGATGTAAGGAAATATTCGGATCCTATAAAGCTCGCAAAACCCTACTTCACTGCCCTAAGAAGTCGGTGACAGTTAAGGGGACATGCAAATTACAATTAAGCAAAAAAATTTAATTCATGGATTTTCGAAATGTTTTTAGTTTAAGGGCTATGAGGGAGGGTCTGAACCCGTGGACCCCTTACCCGCCCTTGTGTGAGTCACTAACATTGGGTGGACCGCAACTCCTTGAAAAAATTAGAAGTAGCCCGTGTCCTGGAAAAGTCTGCCCAGGAACTTCCTTGAGTTAGGACACTGTGAGGGATTGGGATTCCCGGAGTTCTTTCAAAAATAGTTTATAAAATGTCCTCAAACGTGTAAGAAATTTCATATCAACTTCTATTTTATTCAGTTTTACATATTTGTTAAACACATTTCATGGATTTAGTGAAATATTGATAGGAATAAATTCTTTTAAAATGCTTCATAATTTATTATTTTCTAAAAATAAATATTTGATTTTGCTATCATTTGGAGTAAAAAAAAGTCCCCTTTCATATTACATATTTCATAACTTACAAGCAGACTATTTATAA